>JACTOM010000894.1:1727894-1886501 GCA_015832385.1 Elymnias hypermnestra
CATATAGACAATTTGTATATAAAATAAATTAATAAAAGTAAAATTAAAATGCATATATTTAGCATCTAAGCTCGCCTTGACATCAGTACCGACAACAATATTATGGTCCTTGACACTGCAAATTCAATAGGTGCAGTTTGTATTTTGTTTTGAATATCTGTACCGAATTTAAGCGCCAAAAAGGAGGCGGGATTGTGTTCCAGCAATTTGTTGCTGCGTATTTAAAGCTTCCTTGGAAAGATGCCGTGTTGTGCAATGGAATAATCATTAAAGTTGACGAATTACTTATCACACTATTTCTTGCTCTATCACTCAGTTTTAATCCACTCATACTTCACAATGCTCTCATCTCTGCCATACCCAACTTTCACTACCATATATAAGTGTTGGCACCAACACTCCAGCTTTTACAGCCAGTCTGGCCCTTTGAGACACCATCTGGCTATTCATAAAGGCGTGCAGAGCACCATTTACTATATTGCCTGCATTCACTCTCCTTTCAATAACACTTTCACATGTTCCATCTTTTGTAAATTTAGATCCTAAGTATACAAATTCTTTCAACTCTTCCACTTGTTCCCCATCTATCAAAATATTGTCATTCACCATAGATACAAATAAAGCAATGTATTGGAAAGTCGCTTTGGTAATGATTTTCAGTGCATAGGATTAGGCTTCTGGCTGACCAGGATCTGATCTGAAAGTGAAAGAAAAAAATGATCTTTAGTCTGCATTGTACAGATATAAAACTGTTGGGGAGTTCAGGCAAATCTCTCCGGGTTCAGTGGACTGTATGAGGTTCGTAGGTCTTCGATTATTCCTGGCCTAGATCTTCAGTGTTCAGTGCTTCGGTCTTCAGTTCTTGGGGAATCGGTTTGTCCGTGTTCTTGCTTGGGTCTTCGGGGTTCGGGGTTCGGTTCGGCAGCGTTATGGGTTCTTGATGTTCGCAAGTGCCGCTTAGGGAATCTGCTCCGCTCGAGAGTCTAAGGCGAAATGTGACACACAACTCTGGGAGAGGCGTTTTATACAACAGTCCCGCTCGGCAGGCACATCCGGTGCAAAGAGCAGGAGAAAGGGCGATCGCGGATGTTAAGGTAGGAAGGGAAAGGGTCGCGGCGGTTGACCAATCAGAATTAGTCACCGCCGGCGATGCGCTAGGCTCGGTGCTCCTGTCCGCAACAAAAACACTAATAACAAAGAATAAAATATAACAATAAAACTAAATTACAAAAAAAATACTTAAACATAAAGCAGAAATGGTCTGCATTTCAGCATAATTGCTATACATCAGACTGCAGAGTTAATTGATTTTCAGCTGCAGCCTAAAACAAGATTGAAAAGAGTGGAAAGAGAAGAGGATGACCAAGTGTCTAAGCGAAAGCTTTTCTACACGCTGGTGCAGGTTTTGACTTGGCATGGTTGCGTTGGATAGTTCCTGGCCAAAATAAGCCCACGAGGGTAACATGATTGCCATGAGTGGGAGAAGCTATCGATTCAATGCACCACACTAGGGCATATTGTGCAGTCCGGAAGCCTTAGCATCAATTTCTTCTAAAAATAATTGGCACGTTTGAGAGCATTGCGTTAAAAAAGTCCCTCGAGGGAGAGAGGAAGAATGGGGTAGAAGCACCATCACTCCTCTAAATTTGGCAGGATACTAGGTGGCGTGGATTTGCGCCGTACCTCCCACGTCCATAATTTGTAAGTCGATCTTATCTGGGGCACTAATGGAAAATGCGCAAGTATATTCTTTGCTGTCTCACAATCGTATGAAGAAGAAGAGGGTGCTGCTAGATTTTAGAAAATATTACGAGATTTATTCCCTTTCTGACTACCAGACTAATGATCTATATGTCAGAGGCTATGTTCAACTAATAATTTTTGAAAGATACACCCAATATTCAAACACCAGGATACAAACTGTAAATAATAAAATAATTTTTATCAACACCATTAATTTTAAAGGGAAAACAAATCAGGCTTATTACGGCTACAGTAATATTTCGACTTAATTCAATCATTTTATTCAAACAATGCCATACAATAATAAGAGCTCATAAATCTTCATCATGGAAGAGTGACTTCACTTATCAGAGAAATTTATTAACTGATAACATTATTGATGGAACAATCAATTCACTGAATTGGAAAATAATTTTCATATGAAGGCTTTGAAAGGTTATAATTATCCTTCTTTAGCGATCTATTAACCTGGAAATTTTATGCCCGAATATATTATGACGTATATACTCAGTTTCACTGTTTTCGTCAGTGGCGAGGGTTAATCAGTCTTATGGTGAATATACCTACAGGACTTTCTTGAGTTAAACATGGTAAGTGTTAGTAAGTGGTCATTTTTGTAATAAAATATTACTTGACCTTGATTTATTAGTACTTCTAAAGTTCTTTACATTGCCATAAGATTTCTGCTGGAACAGCGATACTTATTATTTATACTCTGACAAAGTACCCCTCAGAGGATCATAGCAACATCTATTGACATTGTTGGTCGAAGGGGATCTTGCGGTGATAGGTAGTGGCTTCTGTGAGATTATTATTTCGATAGAAGAGGCAAATATGAGGTAGAGGCAGGATGCAGTAGAGTCTCTTCCTGCCCGGTGTAGGAGTTTGGATAGAAGCCAAATTGCGCTCCGTCTGCACCTGCTTCTGCTTCTGGTAATGCAGGGTTTAATAAGGTGGTTCCAATATGCCAGCGAGTCCCACACCCCCGATTAGATTTTAGGTTTAATCAGTTTAGTCCACGATGGCCCATTTGATTATATAAATTTTGGACTGGCACCACTAAGTTCTCCCCTTATAATTCGTCATTGTTGTTTCTAGTGTAGGAAAAAATTACAAGGAAATTTAAACAGTCAAGGAAACAGCATTTATATATGTCGGAGGGCAGATGTCTGTGGAACGCTGGCGCCATCTATCGGCGTGGACAGAGTCAATGGTGGCAGTCCGGCGGGAGTCACTCGGCAGTTGTCGAGTAGCGCTCGACCGGAGCAGTCAACTGTTGAAACTGTCGCGTTCCTAGCTATTAGTGTTAATGAGTTTGTGTAAATTGATATCGGGAACATTAAGTGATTGAACATTATAAACCGAGTTAATTAATAAAGTGTTTGATTGCACCAACAATACCCATGAACGCCCACAGAATAAGAAATTAAATAATGGATCCAATTAATAACGACGTCGGCGGAGAACCCTACGCCCCTGTGCTTTATGCTTCTCGGTTCTCTCTTATTCTCCGTGTGTATTTCTCTCTGAAAAACTGTGTGTATATATATATATATATATATATATACATACACACACAGTTTTTCTCCTAAGGGTGAGGGGGTTTGAAACCAATAGTAATAAAAATAGGCGGTTAGTTTTACACAACTACACTACACTTGATATTAATCTATTCAATGTATCTCTAATATGGATAGATAATCGTAAATCCTAAAGGTTCCTGTTATTGAAAATAGATACAAAAACAATATAATAATATTTACAATAAGATATAATCTCTGAACTACCTTATTTAGTTTGGGTTATGTAACTAGCTTATTCAATCATTGGTCGACCTTTGCAAAGAGTGATCTGAGAGATATCATTTAATATGAAATGATAGTTCTGAGGTATTGCTTTGTTTGTCTGTAACTAGGTAAACCTGGTTACATTTTGCTACAGCTCAGTCTGATATTACTTATATAAATGTTAAATGTAAAGCGTTATTAAAGCCCCAGCAGTAGTCATTGCGTTAAATAGTAGACAAGATAGATTAAATGTCCTGATGTATTATT
This sequence comes from Elymnias hypermnestra, assembly GCA_015832385.1. NCBI lineage: Eukaryota > Metazoa > Arthropoda > Insecta > Lepidoptera > Nymphalidae > Elymnias > Elymnias hypermnestra. Next base: position 1,731,692 of record JACTOM010000894.1, read on the forward strand.
GACTTCAAAATATAAGACTTTATCCATATCAGTGCAACAGATTTCTACGTGAAACACTTCCATATTTATATCCTTTGTGTTGTTTTGACGAATTATTTATAAAATGTGGAGTTTGCATTAAAAAAAGTCCAACAAACGTCCATGCATTCCTCACACACTGATGCGAGTATTCGCTACGTTAACAGGGGTTTTGGGTTCGTGGAAGGCAGTGGATTCACCTCCTCACCACCGAAAGAAGTGAGTTTACACACCTCATTTTGGTGAACTCTTCAGTCCAACTCATTCGGGATATCAGAGAGAAATGCGTTAAAGAACCTGTGATGTCTCATTAACGAACGAAATGGGTACCTCTTCTGGTTTCAGTGAGTATTACAAAGTCTCCTTCTTCATTGAGTCCCATGCCCCATTGTTGGCTTCGGTTCTCGGCATGGTAAGCTTAGGAAACTGCGTTTTGTAATTTGTCTGGGTCTATACTTAATAAGCTTCGGTTGTGGTGATATCGGTATGATGCTGTTTAGAAAAACATAGCATAGTACACATGTGTACTCTCTATTCCTTCACTCTCATTGTCCGACGTGAAGGCAATCCGACACGATCGGATAGAGATAAGGCGCAGGACCGACAGCTTAACGTGCTCTCCAAGGCACAGGGTACTGTGTAGAAAAGATAAAAGGTAAATAATCTCTTACCAGCGCAATACCATCTTGGGCTATACTATCACTTACATCAAGAACTACAACAGCAAAAATAAAGGGTTAATTAAAGTTCTTTTTAATTCTTGGGTTTATAATTAAAGCGTGATTATTTTGAGCTAATTTGCATTAAAGATTGCTGCAATCTGAGCACACATATTAGCTTCGTCAAGTGAAGCTGTAAGATAAACATCATCAATTACGGAGTTTCATGAAGCCGTTAATATAGCTTATGTAATATTTATCCAAGTACAAAATTATAGACCAAAATAAAGCAATGCTGTTCATATATAAATGTACTATGTTTTCTTTATTATGTTACCAGAATAATCTTCGGTTCCTTATGGTTATATAAATAAACAAATTCAAAAATACTTTTGTTGTCGCATGCTTTCCGGCGGAAACGGGTGGCAGCATTGATTATGAAATGAGCGCCGGTGAGACGTATCCGCGGAAAAAAGTCTTCGTGTTAAATCGCGTCACAGCAGAAATACATTCTAGTGATATCAGTAAAGATTATTACGTGTCGTAAAACAGTGAATTATTTGTATATTAAATTGTAATAAAGTATATAGTGTGACATAACTGGTGTTGATGAGATAAAGTATTATAGATTAAAGTGACTACATTTGTACATGTACGCGTTTAATTTATATATTCTGTGCAGTTGGATAACACTTTATTCAAATAGTCTTCTATAGCACTTTTATATCGTTAAATATAGGTTTTAATATTATTCTCAATGTACGACTGATAATATTAAAGAACGACAAGTTACGACAGTTCTTTCGCGCTTTGTCCTGAGAAGACTCCATTACAAAGTCAAACGTATATTTTATCCCTTTGATTGTCCTGTCAGCTACCAGTTGACAAGGCAGATTGGAAGTAGATTACCCGTCTCATACTAATCTCGTAAAGACTGACGTCCGGGATGTCTTCAGGGTAGTGTCGGGTTAGTTTGGCTCTTGGATCTGCAGCCAAACAGCTGGAGTCAGGCGGCGCAAGATCGGGCCTTGTGGACATCATTAAGTGAGAACTATATCCAGTAGTGGACGTCCACCGATTCACATATTCTTAATTCAATTAGGTTCAAAAAGCACTTATAAATAGTCAGTAGTCTGCCCGTTGGTAACAAATCTACCACCGGTTCCGAAAGTTGAATCCGCTGAGAAGAAACCGGCAAGAAACTCAACGATTACTCTTTTAAAAATAGTTTTGTATCGTACAATGTGTAATGTATTGCTTCTGTGAGCAACTGGAATCAAGTCCAAACATTTCCACGCTTATATATTCTTCAACATTATAATATGCCTTTTGTAAAAGAATGTGTTTGACATATTTCTTAAAATTGTCTGGAGGTAAATCTAAAATTGATTGAGGTATTCTTTTAAAAATGCATATACTCAACCCGACAAATGATTTCTGAACCTTCTTCACTCTAAAATCTGGAATCAGAAGTTTGTTTTTATTTTTTGTATTAAAATTGTGTATTTCGCTATTCTTACTGAATAAATTAAAAATTTTAACAAAAGGAACCGCCATCAAAACAAATCTATTAATACGCTCTATTTTTAGAGCGTATTAATAGATTTGTTAGTATAAAAATATTGCGTATTATTTTTTAGACTTCTTCGTATTCTGATATTCGGAGTCGGCGTCAGCGAAGGTAGGGGTGTCCCGCGTGTCCACTTGGCGACTCCGGCGCCACTCCCACCTATAGCTCGTATATGTAGGTACGTTGGCTGACACCGATATCAAATGTAAGAATACGAAGAACTTGTAAAAAGAATACGCAATTATTTCTTACCTTTTAGAGCACGTTGATATATTTGTAAGAGTTAGTTTTGAAGGCGGTTCTTTTTTTGCTAAATTTTTATTTATTTTTTGATTTTTAGTGAAATTGAACTGACAAGTGTACCTCAATATGTGTACACCTAAAAACGCGTTGGTCATATGAGACAGCACCGTTTAATTGAAACAACTTTACAAAGTTAAATTTAAAATGATATCTTCACACCCAGGATCGAACCCGCAACCTAATATATTCGTACGGTAAAGGTTAGTTATTTTGCCACCCCGCTATCACCAGTCTTTTATATGGTCATCACAACAACAACAACAACAACTTAAAAAATCCCAACACTAATACGCAAAAGCAAGCAACCCCACCCTTCTTACCCCACGCATACATCTTATAAATATTGCAATGCAGCAATATACGTAAGCTCATTGCTATTTGACTACAGACAGTTATATATTCTACCAAAAATCGCACCCTTACTGTAAGCCGTTGAGGAGTTCCATTGATCATCAATCAAACAATTTCACAAAGTGAACATTACTATTTCACACCCGGGAATGAACCCGTAACTCATTAGTAACCCGCAACTCAGCTCATTGCAATTCTTAACCGACTTCAAAAAAAGGAGGATGTTATCAATTCGTCTGTTTTTTTTTTAATGTTTGTTACCTCATATCTCCCGACTGAGTGGACCGATCTTGATGATTTATCTTAAATAAAAGGTAGTGCTCGTCATAGGGTCCCATTTTATTTAAATCCAGTTCTGATGATGGCATCCATAAGAAAACCGGATAAGTGTCAAATTTGCATGTCGCGACAAATGGGTGAATAACTCAAGATCACGCTTTCAATGATTCTTTTTTTATTAGAAAGGATATACTTCAAGGGTTGTTTCGTGTTAGTTAGGTAAGGTTCTGATGATGGAATCCATGACAAAGTGACGGAACTCTTCAATTCTTAGGAACAAATCAACGATACCCGGCAGAATCTTCCATAAACTATCCAGATATTTGAGTTTCTGACCGTAACTTCGGTATAGTCAAGTGATAGTTGTAGTTAAATATGAAGATCAATGGAACTCCTCAACGGCTTACAGTAAGAGTATAATTTTGGCACTATCTATAACTGTCTGTAAGCAAATGCCAATGACCTTACGTTTTTTGCTGCATTGCAATATTTGAAAGGTGAATTATGTGTGAAGCGGTGGTATAAGGGCTTCGGGTTCGATCTCGGGTGTGGCGATATTAATGAAAATTTAACTTTGTAAAGTTGTTTCATTTAAACGGTGTTATCTCATATGAGAAACGCATTTTAGGTGTACACATATGGAGACAAATTTGTTAGTTTACTTCGGATTCACTAACCGCCTTCAAATACATTAATATTCTCTAAAAAGTAAGAACTAATTGCGTATTCTTTTAAAGTGATCTTCGTATTGTTATATTTGGAGTCGGTGTCAGCCAAGCTACCTACATGTACAGCTATAGGTGGGAGAAACGCGAGAGCTGTCAAGTGAAAACCCGGGGAACATCTTCCTTGGCTGACACCGACTCCGAATATAACAATACGAAGAACACTATATAAGAGCATATTAATGTATTTGTAAGTTTGTTTTGTAGGTGGTTTTTTTTTGTTAATATTGATATTTATATTATAGACAGATATTCTTCACTAATCGTAACGGTACTGTAAGCCGTCGGGGAGTTCTATTTATCATCATATTTGACTACGACAATTATTTGACCATACCGACGTTACGGTAGGTGTCTCTAATATCCGGATGGCCTATAAAAGATTCTGGCGAATATTGTTTATTTTCTTCTGAGAATTGAAGAGTTACGTTACTAAAAAACGAATCATCGAAATCGGTTGGTGTGATCTTGAATTATTCGTCCATTTGTCCGTTCATATATCCGTTCCAAATACCGTTTCATCATCAGAACTGGACAAAAAATGGGACCCTATGACAATGCGAATGACAAGCACCACCTTTCACAAAATAATCATCAAGATCGGTTCACCCAGTCCATTTATGAGGTATCAAACATAAAAAAATAATACAGACGAATTGATAACCTTTTTGAATTTATTGAGTGATTATAATCGTTTTAGGTTTCAGACTCCACAACCGTAAATGGTATTGCTTAACAAAATATGTGCATATGTGGATATATTCTCTATTTACAATTTAAATACTAACATCAAAGATTTTACTCGACTACGGCAGTTAGTTGACTTTGCAGTACTATTGCCTCACTGCTATTTGTTAATGCGAGTAAATCTGCCTTATAGTGAAACCTTTGACAGACCACGCAGAAAAGCAACCCCACTTCAACTAAATATATCGAGCCACAGATAAATATATAAAAAGGATAGAAATATTTTTAGTTAACTAATAATCCATGTATAAATGGGATAAGTATGTCTGTCAAATAAACGCCTACGTCATTGAACCAATGAATGGTCGTCCTTTCAGATTATTAGATACACAATTACATTCATAATCTAATAAATATATAGATTTTCTAAGAGATCTAACTAATGCATTTTTAACTTCGTAACATCAATACAAGATGTCCGACATTCGTCGCTTCAACCGATGGACGTCCACAGCTGGACATAGGTCTCACAAAATAATGCCCAGAAGATGATCTTGCGCCGCCTGGCTCTAGCAGCTACCGGCGACCCTCTTTATGTCGTCGGTCCACCATGTGGGTCTCTCTATGTTGCGCTGCCCGGTGCGGGGTCGCCACTCCAGCACCTTTGAGCCCCAAAGTCTATCGCTCCATCGGACTATGTGCCCAGCAAATTGCAACTTCAGGCTCACGATTCGTAAGTTTATGTTGGTGATTTTTGATTTGGTCGCGTAGAGAAACTCCAAGCATAGCCCTCTCCATAGCACGCTGAGTGACTCTGAGCTTTCGAATGAGGCCCATAGTCAGCGACCACGTCTCAGAACCGTAGGTCATCAGTGGCAACACGCACTGTTCGAAAACTTTGGTCTTCTGGCACTGTGGGTTATCGGACGAAAATTCTGGTGTAGTTTTCCAAACGCTGCACAACCGAGTTGGATTCGGCGGTTGACCTCCTGCTCGAAATTGGACCTACCTAGCTGGACTATGTATTCAAGGTATGTATACTCGTCTACAACGAGTGGTGAGTTCTCAACGATAACTGGGTGGAGCGGAACATGGATATTCGACATAACTTTCATCTTATTCATGTTCATTATTAGGCCCATCTGGTGAGAAACTCTGCTGAGGTCGTCGAGCATTGTATTGAGATTTTCGAGAGTCTCTGCCACAATGACCACGTTATCAGCAATTGTCCGACATTAGTAAATTTTAAAAATGCTTTACAGGTATTGAAAAAAATCTGTGAATCGCACCAGTAATTTTTAGCTTGATTATAATAAATTGTTAAAAATAAAAACATAAATTCAAAATTTTCTTCTATAATATTAGAGTATTTTTAGGTATTGAAACGGTCATTAATAAAATATCATTAAATAGCATAAGGTATGAATAATATGGCTTGATTGTTGTCGGCAGTTTTATGTACTTTTAAAATGTAAAAAAGTAGTTATAGTGGCAAAACTACAATACTTGGACATATGTTATCGCGGACTTTTTTAACCGACTCAAAAAAAGGAGGAGGTTATCAACTCGTCTGTATGTTTTTTTTAATAATACAAATTTCACTCTATGATGTTGTTTCACTTAAAAGGCGAATAATATAAGTAACGCGTTTTTGAATAGTTTATATAAGATTTAATAAAAATCTAAAAATAAATAAAAGTTTTAACGAAACAAGAACCGCCATCAAAACAAACTATTTCAATGAAATTAATATGCTCCAAGAAAAAAAGAAATTGCGTATTCTTTTTTAGAGTTCTTCGTATTGCCCAATCTACATTTAATAGTATTGAGCGCCTTTTTTTTTACGTCAAGAAATCCTCATGGATACTCGCAACACCAGGGGGTTGGGCATTGCACCAAATAAACACGCGGGACACACCTACCTTGGCTGATGCCGACTCCGAATAAAAAAATGCGAAGAACTCTTAAAAAAGAATGCGCAATTATTTTTTACTTTTTAGAGCATATTAATATGTTTTGAAGGCGGTTCTATTTTTGTTAAAATTTTAATTTATTATAGATATTAATACGATCTATAATATTGTAAAACATTTCATTTGTTCCATCATCAATAGCTTCCGGAGTGCACGCGATGACAGATTTTGTGGCTCACACCTTGGGTTATATTAATGCGTTTTTATAAAAGATTAGGGATATTTTTTTTTTAGAAAGTAATATAGCTGATGTCGGTCTGTGAAAATGCCGCCTTGTAATGGTGAAAAAAATTATTGACATCGGTCCAGTAGTTTTGAACGTTACAAACATACGAAAACAAAAATGTTTCCTCTTTATAATATTAGTTTAAATATGCACCAAAAAAATAAGGTACTATGATAAGAAATTAAAATTAGTATACACATATCTCTCCCAGGAACCTCAGAAAGTGGAAGAATTTTAATATATGTCGGAGGGCAGATGTCTGTGGAACGCTGGTGCCATCTATTAGCGTGGACAGAGTCGATGGTGGCAGTCCGGCGGGAGTCAGTTGGCAGTTGTCGAGTGACGCTCGACCGGAGCTATCTACTGTTGGAACTGTTGCGTTCCTAGCTATTAGTGTTAATGAGTTTGTGTAAATTGATATCGGGAACATTAAGTGATTGAACATTATAACTAGAGTTAATTAATAGTGTTTGATTGCACCAACATTATCCACGAACGCCCACAGAATAAGAAATTAAATAACGGATCCAATTAATAACGATGTCGGCGGAGAACCCTACGCCCCTGTGCTTTGTGCTTCTCCGTTCTCTCTTATTCTCCAACATATATATGACACATAGCATTCGGTGGAAACATGGGCCGTGTTGAGATCTTTACAGAGATGCCGAATTGACTACCGGTACATACACGTGTTAAAGTGCTTGTACGAAAACGCCATCATGTCAGTCAGGACCAAAGCACAGCGTTTATCCAACTGCAGCGTGGAATGCGACAGGGAGATGTTATTTCCCCGAAGCTCTTCACTGCGGCGCTGGAAGACCTTTTTAAGCTTTTGGAGTGGAATGGACTGGGCATCAACACCAATCGCGAGTACATCACTCATCTACGATTTGCCAATGACGTAGTCATTATGGCAGAGACTCTCGAAAACCTCAATACAATGCTCGATGCTCAAATGTATTGTATTTCATCACTTCTGTGTCCTATATTTTTGTTGCCTTTTTATAGAAATGAAACTAAAACCGATTAATATCACAACTGACAGATATACACTCAGTATAAGTATTGCTTGTAAGTAAAAGTATCGTATATTGTTTATAGAATTTTAGCTTTTTTAACTCCATTTAGTTGTAAAGATATAGATAGTTACCGCTATTACATGTCGAAAGATATTTATAAAAGAAATACCAAATTAATGTCCATTCAACGTAACATTATTCGTCGGTACCAGTTACCGAAGTTTTCCCCTTATTTCTAATATGTCGATCAAACTTTTCATCTATTATATATAATAGTTAGTAACGTGTAATTTATATTTTCAGGAGTCCACTCTTGTGTAATTATAAAGTTTTTTATTGCTGACAGATTCGTACTTGACTGTAATATCATCTGATGTTGAGTGAAGATAAAGCCCCACATCATACTATGTTTGGTCTTCTTTTACATCATCAATACAATAGAATTTTAGCTTAGTTTTCATGCAACATAAGTTGCCTGGTTTCGTTGCTTTTACGACGGTAAAGGGCTCGAAAACTAATATCTTAAAAGGCAATAAATTGACAGTTACGTTTATTTCTCAAATGTCTATGGGTCATCACTTTTGGTCAGATGAAATATGAAAATGAATACGTATGAACAGGTGTATAACTTGTTATCAAATCAAAAACTGTATAAGCCATATTTAAAGTTTAATTTAAAATGGTTTATTCAATAACTTCTTAATTTTGGATTAGTATAGATAATGTGGCAGAAGTCAACACTTCAATAGAGATACAACTAAAAACAAATAAGAATATGAATGTATGTTTATTATAAAATATTATCTAATATGAAAGCCTCTGTCTTAAGACTATTAATTTAAAGCTCAATATTTCGATTTAGCAACTATAACACGATCACAAGACATCAAAGTACGAGATACTGAACGTTATTAAGGTGAAACAGCAAGCACTACTGGAGCTCTACTAGTAGAAGTAGATTAATTCTAATTAAAAATATTCTTTAGTAATTACAAGAGCCGTAAGCCGTGTTGAAACTGTTGAAAGAAAGTACTATAATTCTAACGGGAAACCTCATATGAGGTATGCGAAAAGGGTTCGTGCAGGTAACTAAATAGAATCAATCACGCGATCGAAGACAATTCTTATAACGAAGACCGAATTTAGTACGAATAGGAATATGAGTGCATAATATTTATGACGAAGATAAATGTATTACGGCTATAAATTAACTTTTAAGCTAGAAAATTCGATTTAGCAACTGTAATAAGACCACAAGATAACAAAGTAGGGGACACAGAACGTTGTTAAGGCGAAATAGTAAGCACCTCTAGAGCTCTACTAGTAAAAATAGATTACTTCTATGCAGTGCAACTACTTTTTAGAAATTACAAGAGCAGTAAGCCTCGTTGAAACTGTCAAAAGAAAACACTGTAATTCAAACGGGAAACATCGTTGGAGGTATGAAAAGGGTACTCACGCCCAAACAAGTTAGAAATATATAGATATATTTTGTAACCTATGAAATCTACCCTACTGTCAATGGTGCGGTAGAAATCGTTTTTTTAATTGAGATACAACTAAAACTAATAACAATACGAATATATAATGTTTATTATAAAAGCATCTGTATTAATGCTTTTAATTTACAAGCTCAATATTTCGATTTAGCATCTGTAAAATGACCACAAGAGAAAGTACTAGATGTAGTAGTGAAAGTTGGGTATGACAGAAGAAGCATAAAAGTAAAATAAATGTGGTAGAGATGAGAGCGTGAGAAGTATGAGTGGATTGAAACTGAGTGACAAAGTAAGAATTAATATGATAAGAGAACATTGTGGTACACAAGATGTAGTAACTAAAATTGAGAAAGGTATGCTTAGATGGTTCGGGCACGAAGAGAATGAATGAGAGGAGACTGATAAATAGGATTTATGAGTCAAGAGTAAATGGGAAAGTTGGAAGGGGAAGACCAAGGCGAACGTTCCTGGACCAAAGAATGAAATAAGCGAAGGAGATATGCAAGGATCGTGGCAAGTGAAAGGACGTGGTCTCTACCTACTCCTATGGAAATGAGGTGTGATACTGTATAAGTATGTATAAAGGCTATTAATTTACAATATTTCGATTTAGCAACTGGAAACAGTACTAGACAGAACATTGTTAAGGCGAAATAGCAAGCACCTCTAGAGCTCCACTAGTAGAAGTAGATTATTTCTATACAGTGCAAACATTCGTTAGAAATTACAAGAGCCGTAAGCCTCGTTGAAACTGTCAAAAGAAAACACTGTAATTTAAACAGGATATCTCATTGGAGGTATAAGATAGGGGTTCGAGCAGGTAACTAGTATCAATCACGCAGTCGAAGACAATTCTTATAATAAAGACTTTAGTTTAAATAGGAATATGAATGTATAATATTTATGACGAAGATAAATGTATCACGGCTATAAATTAACTTACAAGCTAGAAAATTCGAATTAGCAACTGTAACACGATCACAAGATGACAAAGTACGGGACACAGAACATTGTTAAGGCGAAATAGCAAGCACCTCTAGAAATCCACTAGAAGTAGATTACTTCTATACAGTGCAAATATTCTTTAGAAATTACAAGAGCTGTAAGCCTCGTTGAAACTGTCAAAAGAAAACACTGTAATTCAAACGGGAAACATCGTTGGAGGTATGAAAAGGGGATTCGTGCATATACAAGTTGGGGAAGCACGCATGCGCCGAGGACACACTCCTTCAAGCCAAAGTTGTCTCTCGCAGTTGTGAGTGGAGCGCTCGGAAGGGACATAACGCTGTATTGAATATCTAAGCGATCGTGTAATTGTTGCGAACAAAATACAATGTAATTATTTTTTTTGTGACTGTTTTTGTGTGTGTTTCATAGTGATGTGGCTGCGTTTGTCAGTTGTAACACTTCTGGGAGTTACAGTGTTGTTTAGATGTACGGATTCTGTCGGTGAGTTTGTTTTATACTTCGCAACTTTGTTATCAAGAAAAGTTATTGGAAAATTTATTCTTGTATTTGTATTCATCTCTTTTACTAAAATTATTGTGTAATATACACCTAGTTATATAATAAATGGGCGCGAAATGAGCCTCGTAATCTAAGATTTTAAGTCAGTCTTTAATAAGTTATATATATGATAAAAAAATTACAAATAAAAATGCTGTAGAGACCAGATTAAACAAAAAAATTTTGATTTTACTTAATTTTACTTATGGTTAAGGGTGAAATCACGAAATATAATAAAACAAATTATTAAAGAAGAGAGAAAAGAAAAGAAGAAGGTGAAAGAATTTCTATACTTAGGATCTAAATTTACAAAAGATGTGAAAGTGATATTAAAAAGAGAGTGAATACAGGGAATATGGTAAATGGTGCATTGCACGCCTTTATGAATAGCCAGATGGTGTGAGACACCATCTGGTTGTGCATGAGGGAGTGTTGGTGTCAACACTTATGTATAATCGTGACGGTTGGGTATAGCAGCAGAATCACATAAGTAAAATAAATGCGGTAGAGATGAGAGCGTTGAGAAGTATGAGTAGGTTAAAACTGAGTGACAGAGTAAAATATAGTGATAAGAGAACGTTGTGGTATAAAAGAAGACGTAGTGACTAAAATTGAGAAAGGTATGCTTAGATGGTTTGAGCATGTAGAGAGAATGAATGAAAGGAGACAACAAGAATTTATGAGTCAAAAGTGAATGCGAAAGTTGGAAGGGGAAGACCAAGGCGAACGTTCCTGGACCAAATCCAGGACATTTTAAATAACGGCCAGGTCAAGAGTACTCTAAACCAACGAACTTGTATGAAAGGTTTAATGAGAATGAAAGAAGCAAAGGAGATATGCAAGGATCGTGGAAAGTGGAAGGACCTTGTCTTTGCCTACCCCTACGGGAATGAGGCGTGATGGTATGTATGTATGTATCTCCATAAACTTAGCTACTACTCAAACAATAACCATAGTGACCAGAAAAAAAATGATCAAAATTCCTTGACTGGTTTCGGACTTCTTCGTGGTCAAACACTGTGACAAAAATTTTAAATATAGAAGTTTAAAACGCAATACATGTAATCTTTTTATTGTATACTCATATGGTCTCCTGTTATGTTCATTGTTCCCATCTCATTTCCATAATTCGTCGCTTACATTTTACAACGCGTAAAATATATAGTATTCATAAAAGAATTTTATTACAGAATTTTCAGAAAAGTCCAATGTACTCTACTTTATATGATACATATATTTTTTATTTAGTTATTGGAAAAAATCTAAAAAAATATCTATTTGAAAGATCAACTTGGAATTTTGGATTATTTTGTACAGACACACCTATAGAGTATTTGTTATTATTATTATACGTATTTGTCAATCACTGACAATTCAATGTCAAACGCAATAAGACATCTGAGAATGAAAGAAGCGAAGGAGATATACAAGGATCGTGGCAAGTGGAAGGATGTGGTCTCTGCCTACCCCTATGGGAATGAGTCGTGATGTTATGTATGTATGTATGTATTATTCATCTGAAACGGTGTATTCAAAATTATGATGATGATTAAGTAATAGTTTGTGAATTAACTTTAACCAATTTCTAATGATTTTTATAAAATAATTGTACTGTCTATTTCACTATTTTATACATGAAGCGCTCTTAAGATATTTATGTTCAAGAAAATCAATTTATTGTTGCCTTAACAGCTTGATTTCTTAAGGCAAAACCAATTTATAGTTAACAATTGATAATTTTCAATATTATTTCTTTCCTTAAGTTTATAAGTATTTATCACTTTTCTTTTCAAATTTATAAGATTAACTGGAACACAGTTTGGAACATATCTGTCCTTAGTTCCAGGAAATCAGGATCCAAGCGATTACTATTGTCGTAAAAAGTGTCCTATAAATCTGGACATGTTATATACACATGTATTCCCGATTCTTAGGCAATATTGTTTTAGTGTAAGTTACATTTCATTTATGTACTTTTTAGTCTTCTTGTAAGTATTTTTGTTATTAATTAATTTTGCCTAGTTATACGCTTTTGCATTTCTTTCACATCATTGCCTGTGTATACCGTATTTTAAAAATGTGATTTGATATGTACTTCTATTATGATAATCTGTAATTGTGTGTAATAAATGAAATGAAAATTGGGGCTCCTATTGCCCCAATTTTCATTCGCGTATTCTAATTTCTCTGAGCCTGGATCAGTGGAAGACTTCGGACCTTACTTGTTATCACTTTGTCCTTAAGCATAAAAATTGCATTCTAGTTGTGAAGAAATTATGAGATATAAACTTTTTACTAGATTCACGCGCTTCCATCTCAGATTATATCATCCCTTCACGTTATTCCACGTAGTTCCCCATTCTATGAGCAAATGGGTATCCCCCGTACTTTAATTACCTTCTACAACGAAATAAAAGTCACTTTGCTAAGCTTTCATTTACTTTTGGATATTACTGAAGATTCCTTAATGACAGAGTGAAAACTTAAATTATCTTCGCACTATCTCTTTATGGTACCTACTTTAAGGCAAATCAGCTTAATGGTTTCAAAGTCCGTAGTGGAAATAGGTAGAAACAATTTTGACGACCTCTTTTGCGCAATTGTGCAAGTACTCATTACGCTAGTAAGTGGTTTCCCGGCGAGATAGATAGTTAAATTGCGTTTTCTTGGTTTCTTTCTTGGTTCTTAGTTTGCGAAACCAGGCAGTTTTATTTATAATGTGATAGATTGTTTAGTTTATACTGTGTGGCTGTATTTTTGGGTATTGAATGACACTTAGCCATCACGTTCGGAAATGCAATGCTAGTTGGAGTAAAATCCACTCTCATGGAGTAAGGGCAAAGTTGATGCCTGCCAATCCGCAGTGGACCAGCGTGGTGGGTCTATGCTCTAAAAACCCTCGCTCCTCGGAGTGCTGCTACTTACTTTTATTTTAAGGGCGAAGTAAGGAAGTGCGAAGAATAATAGCATCACTACTATAAACATATTGCAATGATATTTTTTCATTATTTTCTTTTTTTGACGTTTTAAGTCTATACTGTTATTATTTTGTAACATTAAAGTCACTGCCACATTTAACAATTAAATCCGGCAAGTTAAGATTTTATATTTATAGTTGCAGACAATGGATTTGATAATAATTTCCCTGAGATATTTTTCGGTGCCAACACTTATGTATGGTAGTGAAAGTTGGGTATGGCAGAAGAATAACAAAAGTAAAATAAATGCTGTAGAGATGAGAGCGTTCAGAAGTATGCGTGGATTGAAACTGAGTGACAAAGAAAAAAGAACGTTATGGTATAGAAGAAGATGTAGTGACTAAAATTGAGAAAGGTATGCTTAGATGGTCAAATCGGTGGTACAAAATGTTCTCAGAAGGCCGAGAAGATGTGAACGACGAAGAGCGTGCCGGACGCCCGAGCACTTCAACAACAGACGAAAAAATTAATGAAGTGGAGAAAATGGTATTGGCCAATCGTCGAATCACCGTTAGAGAAGTTGCTGAGGACCTAAACATATCGATTGGCTCGTGCCATTCGATTTTTATCAATGATTTGGGCATGAGACGGGTCGCCGCGAAATTCGTACCAAAATTGCTCAATTGTGACCAAAAACAGCATCGCATGAACATTGCTAATGAGATGTTAAACTCTGTCCGCGACGACCCAAATTTGCTCCAGAGGGTCATAACTGGTGACGAATCGTGGGTTTATGGTTATGACGTGGAAACCAAAGCTCAATCATCTCAATGGAAGCTGCCGCACGAACCAAGACCGAAAAAAGCGCGCCAAGTTCGATCGAATGTGAAAGTTTTGCTGACAGTTTTCTTTGATTGCAGGGGCGTGGTGCATCATGAGTTCTTGCCACAGGGAAGAACGGTCAATAAGGAATATTACCTGCAAGTTATGCGCAATTTGCGCGAAGCAATCCGCCAGAAACGCCCGGATTTGTGGAAGAACAAAAATTGGCTTTTGCACCACGATAACGCCCCTGCTCACACATCGTTGCTTGTGCGCGACTTTTTGGCCAAAAACAACACACTAATGATGCCGCAGCCACCGTATTCCCCAGATCTGGCCCCCTGTGACTTTTTCTTGTTCCCTAAACTGAAGAGGCCCATGAAAGGACGACGTTACTCTTCTCTTGACGAGATAAAGACGGCATCGAAGGAGGAGCTGAACAAGATAAAAAAAAATGATTTTTTGAAGTGCTTCGAAGATTGGAAAAACCGTTGGCACAAGTGTATAATATCTCATGGGGATTACTTTGAAGGGGACAAAATAGATATTCATGAATAAATAAATAATTTTTGAAAAAACACAAAATTCGCGATACTTTTTGAACGCACCTCGTATGGTGTGCTGTATCTTCCAAATATGCCAGAAATTCAGGTACTTAAATAGCAAAGCGAGTGACCGCAGCATTTTGCCAGTATAGCGGTCAAAATGCTGTTATGGTTAAATTTAAAAACGTTAATGATTGTGTAATGAAAGGAACTGAATTTTTACTCACACTAACAGAAAGTTATAGCTTATCTCAGTCTTTATGTGATAGAATAAAGGATTTATTTAAATTCAAACGTATTTCTTCACTAACTCGTAAGGAAATTTTACTATCCTTTACTCTCCAGGAAACGTAATTGAACGAAGGAATTATTTCCACTCCAAAAGTTCCATTATCACCCTCGCAAGATAGTCCTCGAGGGAGCGACATCCTTAACGCTGAATAAAACTTAAGGACAGCTCGAAGTGCTCGTCCCAATGTTTGCCTGCATTGTACTTTTAAATAATATAGACCAGTCAAATGGGTACTTCGCTAATCGTTATAAATTCATAGAGAGACAAAATATATTTCGTATTTCTAATACATAAAGCTTAATATAATGCTGTAGATTACTTAAAAATCAAACACACACACGCCAACACACACACACACACACACACACACACACACACACACACACACACACACACACACACACACAAGGGATATCCAGGTATCTATTGATTTATCACGATATCTCTCCATAAGGCATGGAGACATTTTTTTTGTCGTTGGGAAATGCTATGTACGCACTAACAATGACCGACGACCAGTCAGGAGTGTGGGACTCGGCGATGGAAGGTCTCGCAATACCCAGTAAAACCCAGCGGAACCCTCTTCATCCATTGGTGAGGCACCAGGTGTTCAGCTTTCGCATTCTGCCCCGGTGTCCCGGATGAGTCCGACGGAGGATTCACTGAGGCGGAAGGAGATGCGCAAATATACGATGAGGGGGAGAATACACTGCTCTCTCTCTCTCGTGGGCTTCCTTCAGCGAAACTACCGTCTCGCAAAAGAAGGCCACTTCCGCCCACCATCAATGGAGAGCATCGCACCTACAATGCTCCCAAAAGAGAGGTCGCCGCCGATCAACGCCAACAGGAAGTGACGCTGAGGTCCCCAGGCCCCACAATCTGCCACAGTGTCATGCGCTGAATCGATAGCTGCACCACACTGATTTGGTGTAGGAACTTTCCGAAGCACCCAGAACCTGCACCAATCTGTAGGAATGCGTCCCGTACTCCCAAACTTATCTAACACATCAAATGATACATCTTAAAATCAGCTTTTAAATGTACAAAAAGTAGCCCCCACGTCTTTCTCTTGCTTACGATATAAATAAACATATAACGTTGTATAGGTTAACTATTAGCAAACGTAAATCATAACATTTGGTAGTCTTTCATGAACATTTTAGTCCCAGGAGCTAGTTTAGCGTCATTTGACTCCCGGGGCAACTGACGCAAAACGTCCACGTGTGGCGGGGCAGGCGACGATTATTTCTGTTATAAAGCGCTTGAATTTTGGAGGCCAATAAAACGCTAGACAATCTAAGGTATAATACAGAATATTATATTTAAGCACAGAAAAGAATGCCACCTAGCAAAAAATTTGCGTTCCAGTTAGATGCTGTTTCAAAACTAAAGAGGCAAATTACCTCATACTATGTTATTGTATCACTACTTATCAATAAGTGAGATTACAGTCAATTAACGTCTCACCAATAAAAAAATAGCGAATGATTTGTAGACAGATATTTTGAACTGCAAAAGTCCCATTATCACCCTCGTATGAGTATAAGGAAGAACATTCGGCCAATAAAATGTAACTACAGTTAGAAGTACTTTACAGACTTGTTTACCCTTCTAGCTGTCATTTATTGAAACATCAACGACAAAACTTTAAAAATGAGTTAAAAACCTAAAAGAATCTTCTATAATAAACTAGCAATCCGCCCCAGCTTTACACGTTTTGTCTAAGTCTGTATCATTTTCCAATTAACCGCAGATTACGTGGCAATTTTCTTAAAATATAAAATGCTTATAGTGAGTTATCCTTGATAGATAGTTATATTTTATCGTAGATTTTATTGTAGGTCTATTAAAGAGGAATATCCCAATAGGCATCGTTTTCTAGAATATCTAGGGGATAAGCCAGCTTTTTTGATAAAAGCTCCCAGACTTAATTTTTCCCGACGCTGCCAACAATTATTGTTATTTTTAAACAGTTTTTTCAAATACTTTGGCAAGTCATATATCGAAATCATCCTTAATAAACACTCTATTGATTAGTGTAAACTAAATCTAAATCAGTTCAGTACTTTTAAGTTTTATAGTTCAGTACTTTATGATTAGAAGGAAAACAATGACCTAATAAACTGAGTGACACCATCATCGATATTACAAAAAAAGCTTCAAAATGTCTAAAAAGCGAGTTAAATTATATAGGCTTATTAATATTATAAATGCGAATGCAATTTTGCTGTAGTCCTCAAACGAGCGCAAATTAGCCGCATGCTTATGACAACCATGGTGCGGAGAAAGGTGGCTTTTTTCGGACATCTTCAAAGAGGATCCCTATTTGAGTATCCACGGTTGAACCTTGACGGTAGGATGTCCGGATAAAGAGCACCTGGTAAACCGAGGGGGCATTGGATGACCGTTATACGTGAGTGATGATGATGAATGCAATTCAGTCTATCGCGCTTTCACGCACATACTACTGAACCGAAAGCCTGAGAATGAACATAGGCCACTTTGACGTAGAAGCTCACTAAGAACCCGTTTTCCCCATACTCCCACGGGATCCAATTATTTAAGTGAAAAACGCCCAATTTCTGCAATATCTCCTAAAATATTCACCAGATTGAATTGAAATTTGGCATATATTATCCTCTCGCAACGTAGTCTCTTATTAAGAACGTGTTTTGTCATATTCCCACAGGATCTGGATATATAAGTG
This sequence comes from Elymnias hypermnestra, assembly GCA_015832385.1. Lineage (NCBI taxonomy): Eukaryota > Metazoa > Arthropoda > Insecta > Lepidoptera > Nymphalidae > Elymnias > Elymnias hypermnestra. Next base: position 1,749,791 of record JACTOM010000894.1, read on the forward strand.
AAAAACGCCCACTTACTGCAATAACTCCTAAAATATTTACAAGACTGACTTGAAATTTGGCATATATTATCCACTCGCAACGTATTCTCTTATTAAAAACGTGTTTTGTCATATACCCACGGGGTCCGGATATACGGATATATAAGCTAAAAACGACCACTTACTGCTATATCTCCTTAAATATTCACCAGATTGACTTTAAATGTAAAAAATTAATAAAATTAATGAATTTAAATAATGAGAAGGTAGCTTGTATTTGACCTCAGACACACACACACACACACACACACACACGCATACTCATAGACAGACTCACACCCACGCGCAATCTCTCTGGCGCTTATTAGTCCAATAAATAAATGTAAAATCCGTAATTGGCCTTAAGTTAATTTAATTAGATTACATAATAGTTTAAAGAGGGCTGTGGATTTTGTACAATAAATAAAATAAAATTTGGCATATATTATCCTCTCGCGACGTAGTCTTTTACTAGATCCTAATGTAAGCGATGCGTGTTGTCAGTGATGACCTACGGTTCTGAGACGTGGTCGCTGACTATGGGCCTCATGCGGAAGCTCAGAGTCACTCAGCGTGCGATGGAGAGGGCTATGCTCGGAGTTTCTCTACGCGATCAAATCAGAAATGAGGAGATCCGTAGCAGAACCAAAGTCACCGACATAGCTCTACGAATCGCGAACCTGAAGTGGCAATGGGCGGGGCACATAGTCCGACGAACCGATGGACGTTGGGGTCGGAAAGTGCTGGAATGGCGACCCCGCACTGGACGACGCAGTGTAGGAAGACCCCCCACAAGGTGGACCGACGATATAACGAGGATCGCCGGTAGTCGCTGGAGCCAGGGGGCACAAGATCGGGCCTTGTGGGCATCATTTCGTGAGACCTATGTCCAGCAGTGGACGTCCATCGGTTGAAGCGACGAAGACGAATGTAAGCGAAACATATTGAAAGATTTCCTTTCACCTTTTAATTCGTTATACATGTTCCCTTCGCGACGTAAGCTTTCACTAAAAACGGGATAACGGAATCAAGAACTACACAGGTAACATCACTCTGAATAGCTAGTATATTTAAACGCAAGGGCCATCAAATGTTGGTTATATTTTGTCTTGTCGCAAGTTCAAAATCATTGTCCTTTATGTAGAGTCTCTGATATTCACAAATAATATTATCGAAGACTTATATTACGAGATGGATATTGAACTTAATCCAATCTAGACGATCCCGATAATATCAAAGGAGAATAAAAGGATTCGGGGAATACTTTTTTCCTTTCTTTCAAATATAGATTGAAAGTGATCTCATTCAAAAGGGAACGTGGTGCTGTTGGATATATTGAATTACTGTTATATTTTATTTATCGGTGAAACGTTTCAAATATTGTCCTTAGTTTCTCCCTTTAACCGTTTCATAACATTTGGAAATGTTATTTTAATGTAAAATGCGGTAAAATAACATTCACAAACTTTCATATACATTTGTTACATTAATGTATATTTGTGGCAAATAGTTTTGTAGATATCTCGGTGATAGTTTTTCCGCTTATATATCTATTGTAGGAGAGAATGTAATCCCATTCTTTGTAAAAGTCTACGTCGCGAATGAAATTTGTATGCTAAAAGGTAAAGTAAAGCTCCTCCGGAAGGCTTGACTTTTCCGAACACTTCCGGCATTTATTGTCATGTTTCAATTAATTTCTACACAATAGCAAATACCTTGGTATACTTAAACTTAACCCATTAATCACCATATTTATTTGTGGTATAACACGACAATAAGTACTTACATTTTGAGTTAATTGTGTACAGGCGTCGGAGGACTTTGTTTATAATAATGTCAAGATCAGACTCGTTTAAATCGTCTCATTCACTATTTATACCTAAAAATATCGAAGGCCGACCGCAATGAGCATATTTACAATAATGCTCGCCATATATCAGAACTAGATCGCAAACAGGAGTAATTTATCTCCACCCTAATCGAACAAAATGGCCTCGGATCCAATATTCCCCGCCTACTCGGATAACCACATCAATTGTTCACCTCGGTGCTTCGTTAAATGAATTAATACCCAATTGCTTGTTCACACTCACCTTTTCCCTATTTAACCAGGCCTATTTTTACATTCATGACAATTATGCATCCACTACTTATTGACACTATAAAATCTAGAGAAAAATATCAATTGATGTCAAAACCAGATCAGGTTGACCTAAGCTCTAGGGATTTCGTGCGTTTTTTCATTGTTGAATGCGCTTCATTGTAATCTAACTAGAGGGAGACATGAAACAGTCTAAAATGGTAGCGTCCTAACCTGATAAGAGGTAATATACTTCTTATGGTTTCAACACAGCATCATAACAGAACGCAAAACCTCCACCATAAGCCAACAACGAATGCTTTCATATTTCGGCCACATAATACTAGAAGCACTAGAAGCAGGCAAACAATCAATTAACCATTCACTAACAAGATGGATGGATCAAGAAAAAGATCAAATGTTAAGAGACATTAGACAGAAACTGGAAAGATAAAATCTGCTCCAGACACAACTCTGATGCTAACTAGTATCCTCAGACATGAGATATAGAATTTAGAGCAAAATTCATTAATTTATTTACTTATTAACTGTCCCCCGTTCTGTTATCTGTCTACCTAGTGAAATGTTTTTATCGAAATAACGATAACATGATATTTGGCAAGAATGTGATAAAATTGTTATATATATTTTACGTTATAATTCGCTGGGATATGGCGTCGCATCATAATGAAAGATTACTAATAATGTACGTAGCATTAGAGTCATAAAATAACTTAAATAGGAGCTTTGAAGTGCATTTTAGATGAACAAACGCTTCAAAACAACCATATCAGATTGATCGTCGTGCAATGTCAACAACTAGTTGACTTATTACTATAGTTTTGTCTCTACTAGGGCAATGAGAAATATAAGCAGCTTTAATTTTAAATCCTAATGTGTATTATCTATTTCGCTTATCGGTTACTGCCGTAACAACATAGGCGTAGAGATAACACCAGACAATAGTAAAATAAAAAATAAATCGGTTACAAAGTGACCATTACTAACGGTGCGTGTGTTTCGTCGAAAGTTAAACAAGAGATAACATAGTATAGTTTAACTATAAGCAAACATAAAAATCATAATATTTGGTAGTCTTTTATGAACTTTTATGAACATTCAAGAGCCACTTTAGCGTCATTCGACCCGTGGGGGCAATTAGCGCAAAACCATCCGTGCGGTCGGGGCAGGTGACGGTTATTTCTGTTAAAAGCGCGGGAAAATTACGGGGACTATATTGCTACTTTTATAGTGATGCAATCCAATGTGACTTAAAATTAAGGAACAATGAGCCAGCTAGAGAAGATTTGGAAGAACCGGAACACATTAAAAAGGACAAAAATATACATTGTCAGGACTCTGGTCTTCTTGATTTTTCCATATGGCTCAGAAGCTTGGACACTCAAAGCGACTGATAGACGCTCTTGAAATGTGGTGCTGGCGACGAATGTTGTGGATTCCCTGAACTGCACACAGGACTTATGTTTCCATATTGGAAGAGCTAAAGGTAACTCAAAGGCTTCCCGCGATATGTCTAAAGCGCATACTACACTTCTTTGGACATATCGCGCGAAGATCGAGAGATAACCTAGAAAACTCATATTGACCGGTAAGATGGAAGGCAAAAGACCCAGAGCGGAGCAGCTGGATACCAAAGCCAGACAGGCCATCCACATCGCTACTGATCGGCAAAGATGGCACAGCTTGCTTCGTCGGGAACATCACAATGCTCAGCAGTGAGCGATGACCAGAGGAGGAGATGATGTCTAAATTACGAAAGGAGTTAGAGCTTTAAAGCTCACGTTATGATTAAATAAATGAGTAAGTAGTGGTCTACCTTCAAATGAAACCAAGTTGGGAAACGTCGCTTAAACGGCTTTAAAGTCTGTAACTATCATAGGTTCATATAATTTTTGGTTTTTTTGTATACATATAGATTATTTAACACCAATATTTTTATTATACAAGACTGTTGTTTTGACAAGTTACATAAAACTTGGGTTGCCAAATTGTAGGACTATTATACGGGATAAAAAAAATTAACCACCGGCATACAGTAGAAATAGAAGCAATAAAGGGACGTCCCGAATGAAGGGTGCGTGATGTAATCAAAAGTCACGTGACCAAAGTTATTGAATACGTGGACATGGAGCAATGGCATGAATTGTATAAACTCAACCAGAAAATAATATTTGGGAATACGTGATTCAAGCGTAATGTTTTATTTACCGTTTAGCAAAAAAACATAAATTCATTTGGTAAGAACGTTTGCAGTGAGAACTTCAAGTGGAAATAGGTTCAAGTAGGCTTTTACAGATCTTTTCTATCGTTTTCATACTATTACCAAAGTGCGACTGGTGATTACAAAACGACTTAGGATTTACGGTTCTTTAGCATCACGATTAATGAAGAACCTTCAAGTCAAGTATGAGCGATTATCAGTAAATTAATAATATGTTCATTATTTTAACTCTCTTTCTTTTAATTAAAATGTTTTCCCAACCAAACTAATATATTCTTTAATTCTAGTAAATTCAATAAACTTTCTTGTCAAAGGCTCTACCGCCGCTTCGGATCCTGACTAACTATTAAGAAGAATCCGGCAAGAAACTCAATCTTTTCAACAAGAACCACCGATTAAATCCAGTCTAATGGATAAAAATATTATAGTGATGGCAGTAAAAATATATAATAAATTACCGCTTTACTTTAAAAACATTAAAGAATTTACAGTATTGAAAAGTAAATTGCGGAATTTTTTGGTAGGAAAATGATACTATAGTGTAGATGATTTCCTAAAGGACGACTTAAGCTTTTATAATAAAATATGAAATAATTTCATCTGACATTAATAATTACTGACATACTAAAATTTTGACATCACTAAATATTTGCATGCCATTAAATGGCAAATACAGTGGAACTATTTTATATGTAAACACCAATGTACCTGTATATGGCAAATAAATTTATTTGAATTTGAATTTGAATTTGAAGAAAGTCTTTTAATCTTTTCTATCCATGTTCTCTTTAATATAAAAACAAATAACACATAATTATCTTTATGACGTATTAATAAAACAAATAGAAAGACACTTAGCTTTGTATCGCAGAGTAGTCTGATTTACCGACACAAATAACTTAAAACATAATAACTGATAGCTAACATTGATTAAATACTGAGAATTGAACTAACTTCTACGATACATAACCTTTTATAACTTTTTTACAAATGAGGTCATTAAGGCTATTATTATATTTGTTAAGAAACTATCCTTCCCTGTTAATTTTTAATAGTTACAATTTTTATAATTCAAGTAATTCTTATCATTCATCAAACACTAGAACGATTTTATATCAAATTGGCATCATATTGTTTAGACATCCACCAATGGGAAGGCCTTTGTTTCTAAGAATTCGATTTAGTCAAATGACGAACTGTATCTTTTATTTAAAGCCTTATTTGAAATACATTTTAAATTATTTTATTTTATATATACTATCACAGTCCTAAGTCCCTTTTTTCCCATCATCATTAAAATAATTTTAATTTATTTTATTTAGAATAGACCAATTCACTCTCACGCTTTTTATCATCGAAGTAATCTTTCAAAGTATAGTGCGATTTTTCTATTATATTTTCTTCAATTAAATACTTAAATTTATTAAACGACATATCTAGATCGTCTTCTGCAAGTTTCTTATAGAAAGGTATTATATAAACCATCTAATAAATTGTTAATTTTATGTTGCCTAATACTTATCAAAATCCTATTTTTTCTATTAGTGTTTCACCTAAAAGTGTCAATATTAAATGAGGTTGAGTCGTCACGTTTGATTATGTAATAATGTTACGAGTGAAAGCAATATTTCCTTTTATAATTTTGAAATTTTTCTGCTTTTTCTTTTTATTAATGTCCCTCTTTATTACTGAAGGCTGTCAGTTTCACGAATATTACTGCAACAACACCTCGGCAATCGTGACGTCCCTCCACTACCACACTTAAAGTTTTTGGTTTCATGCAAAGCACCGATACATTCATATAGTCTTTATAATGAGACGAAAGCCACAGTCATCCATTTTCAAAGGTTTCCAGATAATACGACATCAGAGAACCGAGTTCAATGATCCGCGAGACTTAAGACGTAGCAATACGTTTGGCTGTCCTCATAATCCATATTAATATATTAGACAGACTTTGTGTCTTTGTTCGTGAAGCTAATCTACAGGACGATATATATTTTCCGTGACATTTTACTAATCGATTCCTTTCACCACCTCTATAATAAATTACTTAAACCTTGAGTTATTTAAGCCGACTAAATTATTATAAAACTTTTTTATTGTCGGTGGAAAATGCTTTTATGCCCAATATAGTTAAGGTCTATGTGGCTATGTGGGATTCGATGAATAGTCAGAATACCCGTTAAAATCCAGCAGAACCCTGTAATGGGTAATGGACTAGAAGTTCAGCTGTGCATTCGACTGAGATGGCACTTCATATATTTCGGATAGAAGGTAAATTGGAGCAGGTGGACGGACGTATGCCTACCGCTCCTTAATCTCTTTTAATGGAAAGGGGCATTCCGTTTTCTGTAAAACGACCTGCATTCCTTTTCACTGCCGATTATAGCGATAATTGTAGTTAGCAGCATAAGATTGTCTTTGATTAGCATCGTCAAAAGGTGCAGCTGGTGTCTCCAAGCTGTGCACTCTTTCTACAGTGTGGTGTGCCAAATCAGCAAAAGCTCCTCATTCAAATCATAGCTTGATTTGAATGTGGAGCTTTTGTTGATTCCTTCCTCCTAACAAACTTCAGGACAGGATGAAGAAAATATGGAGGAATCGTAACATCACAAAGACCACGAAATCTAAACTCGTGAGGACTCTTATCGTCCCCATATTTCTTAAGACTGCTGAGACGTGGACACTGCGAGATGTGGAAAGGCAGAAAATAGATGCTCTAGAAATGTGGTGCTGGAGAAGAATGCTTGGAGTTTCGTGGACCGAGTTTCGGACAAACGTCTCGATACTTCAAGAACTCGGCATCAAACAGCGCCTATTCTCTCTAGTACAATCTCGCACTCTGATATTCTTCGGACACGTTTCTCGGCGTGACAACCAATCCATCGAACACCTAGTCATTCAAGGAAATGTGGAAGGCATCAGACAGCGTGGGTGGTCACCTACTCGATGGATCGACCAAATCAAATCTGCACTGGGAGGTTCATTGAACGAATGCAGCAGGATGATCTCGAACAGGGAAAAATGGCGAGCGGTAGTCATGCTCATAACATCTGCCCACTCCGTTACTTCATGATGATCACGACTGCTCTGTCAAGAGCGAAACGAATAAGAACAAACTTCATCGAATTTCACAATTAACATAATTAAATAACATATAATCACTCACGATTACAACATCCACTAACCCCCATAATGTAAGTGCAAAGCAAATATCAATTTATTGTATTGGTTATTAGCTTCTATGTAAACATTGTTAAAATGCTATTGGATGATCGATTAATAAATAAACTATGTCTACAGCTTTCTGCAAATTTTACTACGAGACCCATACTCTTCTACTTTGGCATCATTTCTAATAACTTTCATTTTATCTTAACTAATATAAGAAGTGCAAATATCACAAGGATAAAGAATAATTTATATACAATATGGCAGCTTCTTTCGCAAATATTTTAATATACAACTTGAAGAGGTTTAAATACCATATTATGTATTTCTTCTGCCCATGTTTTTTCTACTTTGATTTCAGATTCCACTAGTAAAGATATTTATATTAAAGGTATAACAACATCGCTACTACAGCGCTACTTATGTAACTTATATGAAATTTTTGCTGCTTTTGTATAATTCACCCAAAAGTACAAACTTCAACATTTTTGTTGTCATTATTTTACGTAAACAATGAAAATACCTTCTCCAAATATTACGGGTAATAAATAAAATATTAGCTCTTAACATCAGAAACGGTATAAAGAACCCCGAAATAAACGAGCTGACGCAAAATTGGCACGAGAATCACTAACGATACTTTTTAAGCTGTGGCCTTTCGGAGGGTAGTACAATAAATAGGAATACGACATCCCTTTAACAATTTATCAGCATTACATGATTGTAAATTGTCAAAGAGTTATATACATACATACATAACATCACGCCTCATTCCCATANAAATTGTATTATGTTTGTGTATAAAGTGACTTACAGATCTTGTGGTCAGCTTGTGGAGCTACAGATATGTGGTGCTGGGTTCGAGTATCCACATTGGAGCAGCATGGTAGGTCCTTCCACTAAAACACTCCTATGGACACAGATCTCCTCTCTCCTATGAGAGAGGAGATCTGTGCCCAGCCGAGGGACGTTAATAGGCTACCGCTTACCTTTATGTATATATAGATATATGGTTCAAAGCCGGAGGAATGAGCTGTGGTCAACGTTATCTACGTATGGGGTAAGCAGTTGTCTGATTCAGGCATTGAAGTCTCTCTATGAGGGTTCTAGTGCTTGTGTCAGAATAAACGGAGCGTACACGGAGTGGTTTCCTGTTGTGTTCGACAGGGATGTGTTGCGTCACCATGGCTGTTCAACCTATTCATGGATAACTGTTTGACAGATTTAAAAGAAAGTATGTTTGAGTTAAGAATGAATGAATTACTCATCAAATGTTTACTCTACGCTGATGATCAAGTAATACTTGTGTCATCCGCTAATGAGATACAGGAGATGCTCAATATTATGAATAAAGCTTTGAAAGGGAAAGGAATGAAAGTGAATGTAAACAAAACGAAAGTTATGCTTTTTGAACGAGATGAATCTATGATGAATGGCAATATTTTGATAGATGGGGAACAAGTGGAAGAGGTGAAAGAATTTGTATACTTGGGATCTAAATTTACAAAAGATGGAACATGTGAAAGTGATATCGAAAGGAGAGTGAATGCAGGGAATATGGTAAATGGTGCTCTGCATGCTTTTATGAATAGCCAGATGGTGTCTCAAAGGGCTAGACTGGCAGTGCATGCTGGAGTGTTGGTGCCAACACTTATGTATGGTAGTGAAAGTTGGGTATGGCAGAAGAATCACAAAAGTAAAATAAATGCGGTAGAGATGAGAGCGTTGAGAAGCATGAGTGGATTAAAACTGAGTGACAGAGTGAGAAATAGTGTGATAAGAGAACGTTGTGGTATAAAAGAAGACGTAGTGACTAAAATTGAAAAAGGTATGCTTAGATGGTTTGGGCATGTAGAGAGAATGAATGAAAGGAGACTGACAAAAAGGATTTATGAGTCAAGAGTGAATGCGAAAGTTGGAAGGGGAAGACCGAGGCGAACGTTCCTGGACCAAATCCAGGACATTTTAAATAACGGCCAGGTCAAGAGTACTCTAAACCGACGAACTTGTATGAAAGATTTAATGAGATTGAAAGAAGCGAAGGAGATATGCAAGGATCGTGGCAAGTGGAAGGATGCTGTCTCTGCCTACCCCTATGGGAATGAGGCGTGATGCTATGTATGTATGTATGGTTCAAAGTGTAGCACGTGGATGATGGTTTCGAATCTTGTCGATGCACCTCTGATTTCTCTTTTCCTTTTCGATAAAAGAAAACAACTCTTGGCACAGCGTAGCCTATTGTTGCTCTAAAACGTTCTCTACTATAAGATAAAGATCTATAGCCGACATTGGAAAGTTAAAATGCTACTACTTAACTTTTATTTCCGAAACAAATCCACAGTCCTTACGTATAAAAAGGAAAAAAACAATTCAATTTTTTTAAGAAATTTATCTTTGGAACACTAGTTCCTATTGTACTAATGATATAATTTAGCACTATTTTTTGTAGGCATCATGTTCCAATAGCTGTATGATTCAATACAATCGATGGCCTAGGTTGATGTTGATGTAGTATGTCTCCAATACAAGTTGACCGTTTTCACGTAGAAGCCATCGAAATGCTAAAACAAAAGCGGTACCTTGGACCGGAAAACGGTCTCTTAAAAAATCCACAATTATTTACTGTGGATCGACGTTTAATTTACCGACCGGATATCTCCTATTTGACTCTTGATTTATGACGTCACAATAAGAACTTTCGTATTTTTAAGCTCGCGCTAACAAGTCGAATGCCTTAATCAATCTTTTAACCGATTACGATCAAAGTATGAAAACGAAATGGAGGTAGTTTGGGCTGGTGGTAGTAAAATGTGTGTTAAAAGTGTTAGTTATTTTATGCCAAAACAAGCTACTACTACTTTTACCCGCACAGGGTCGGCCTTTGGAGGCTGCTCTGTAGAAATCTCTTGGTGGAGAACTTTGTAGGCTCGATGTTCTCCAGTGAGAGATGCTAAGTAGGTGTGGGCTAATCGTTATTCTCACTAAAGGAGTCTCACAAGCGAGGAAGGAGAATACTAATTCGGGCATGGATACGCTCCTACCTTAATGAATCCTCACTGGGGTACCAGGAAGCAATATCCAAGCTGATGCATTAGTATTACAGATGAAGAGTCACACATTCTAGTCGCTGGGACAAGGAAGTTAAATTCCGGTACAATGCTATATAGAAACCATAAGAGGTAAATTACCTCTTTCCATATTAGTGCGCCTCCTCCTTTCCTTCCTTACGAGACTGTGTCATTACTTACTATTAAGTCAGATTACAGTTAAGCGTTAGTTTGTCAGCAATAAAAAATAGCATTTAAAATGATTTGGAATTGTTTTATATATATGTAGGAGTGCGGTAGTCTGTGGAGCGCTGACGCCATCTGTCTATCGGCGTGGGACAGAGTCAATAGTGGCAGTTCGGCGCACGTCTCTCGGTAGTTCTCCGGTGACGGTCCGCCAGAGCGGTCGACTATTGAAACTTTCGCGTTAATTAATAAAGTGTTTGATTGCACCAACATTACCGACTAACGCCCACAGTATGGAAATTTATGTGATTTATCATTGATTGATATAATTATGGATGCCATTAATGACGATGTCGACAGACAACCTTACGCCCCTATACTTTATGCTTTCCTTCTCTCTTATTCTCCGATATATATTTATTAGTTAACACAAAAACAAAAATCAGAGAAAAATTCTACATAGGTGTCATTATATTTTGGAGCAATATCCTCAAGTAAGGGAAATGTTTCAATAATAAAAATCAATGTGATGGATATATATATCATGTAACGAGGACTCACTTTTTGTATTGTATATTCACTTCTTAAATTGCATTTTATACACAAGAGTTCTTTGTTTACTGAAAGAACAATTCCAATAACGGTATATCCAGAGCGTTCTTTGTGAAATTTTAAAACTTGTATACTAAAATCAAAAAGCATAAAGCTGTAAAACGAAAGCAATTTCGCAGACGAATAAAACATTGTCGTAAAGGTAGAAATTGCACAAATCCCTGCAGGAATTCCAGTTGGGGACGGCTTCTGTCCTTTGCTGTAATAGTTCGATTCAAATTGTCACGTCGCAAACAGTGTTCAACATTCGAAAGACGGCGACGATTTTTCCATAAACCGCTGCAAAATGACTGGTGATTTAGCGAACAGAGAAAGGGTCGGTCACGAACGTTTTGATGAAGGACTTTTTAGGGTTGAACGAGGATACAAGCCGAATTACGTACAATTTTATGTGTGCAGCTTTTGTCTCAACGAAAAAGGGATTAGGCAGTTTATTTGCATTTTGTTGACGTGAAATATATACCGAAAAATTAATGATACGAGGATGATGTCTTCCTGACCGAATGTCAAAATATCCTTTATTCAAGTAAGACTGAAAAGGACTTTTGAATTGTTATTAATCTCACCATTGGTAATAAATTTACGATTGGTTAGTAAACTTGATTCAGCTGAGAAGAAACCTGCAAAAAAACTCAGCGGTTACTCTCTTAAATATTATTTTGTAGGGTACACTGTGTAATATTTTGCTTCTGTGTGAGACTGGAGTCAAGTACAAACAATTTTATCGCTTTAATTACCATCAACATTATAATGTAAATATACGTTAAAGATATCCGAAATAAAAGGCAAGGAGACTTTTAATGTAGCCAAAGTCATATTATTTTTGTGTGTGATTTAGTTCTTTTTGTAACTAATGGTAGTGGTGAAGTATATGAAAATACTAGCACCAGATTACATTAAAGATATCCATTGGAAATAAACGCCAAGGAGACTTTTAATGTAGCCAAAATCATAGCATTTTTGTGTGTAATTTAGTTCGTTTTATAACTAATGCTAGTAGTGAAGTGTATGATAATACTAGCACCAGATTATATTAAAGATATCCATTGGAAATAAACGGCAAGGAGACTTTTAATGTAGCCAAAGTCATATTATTTTTGTGTGTGATTTAGTTCTTTTTGTAACTAATGGTAGTGGTGAAGTATATGAAAATACTAGCACCAGATTACATTAAAGATATCCATTGGAAATAAACGGCAAGGAGACTTTTAATGTAGCCAAAATCATATTATTTTTGTGTGTGATTTAGTTCGTTTTGTAACTAATGGTAGTGGTGAAGTATATGAAAATACTAGCACCAGGTTACATTAAAGATATCCATTGGAAATAAACGGCAAGGAGACTTTTAATGTAGCCAAAATCATATTATTTTTGTGTGTGATTTAGTTCGTTTTGTAACTAATGGTAGTGGTGAAGTATATGAAAATACTAGCACCAGGTTACATTAAAGATATCCATTGGAAATAAACGGCAAGGAGACTTTTAATGTAGCCAAAATCATATTATTTTTGTGTGTGATTTAGTTCGTTTTGTAACTAATGGTAGTGGTGAAGTATATGAAAATACTAGCACCAGGTTACATTAAAGATATCCATTGGAAATAAACGGCAAGGAGACTTTTAATGTAGCCAAAATCATATTATTTTTGTGTGTGATTTAGTTCGTTTTGTAACTAATGGTAGTGGTGAAGTATATGAAAATACTAGCACCAGGTTACATTAAAGATATCCATTGGAAATAAACGGCAAGGAGACTTTTAATGTAGCCAAAATCATATTATTTTTGTGCGTGATTTAGTTCGTTTTGTAACTAATGGTAGTGGTGAAGTATATGAAAATACTAGCACCAGGTTACATTAAAGATATCCATTGGAAATAAACGGCAAGGAGACTTTTAATGTAGCCAAAATCATATTATTTTTGTGCGTGATTTAGTTCGTTTTGTAACTAATGGTAGTGGTGAAGTATATGAAAATACTAGCACCAGGTTACATTAAAGATATCCATTGGAAATAAACGGCAAGGAGACTTTTAATGTAGCCAAAATCATATTATTTTTGTGCGTGATTTAGTTCGTTTTGTAACTAATGGTAGTGGTGAAGTATATGAAAATACTAGCACCAGGTTACATTAAAGATATCCATTGGAAATAAACGGCAAGGAGACTTTTAATGTAGCCAAAATCATATTATTTTTGTGCGTGATTTAGTTCGTTTTGTAACTAATGGTAGTGGTGAAGTATATGAAAATACTAGCACCAGGTTACATTAAAGATATCCATTGGAAATAAACGGCAAGGAGACTTTTAATGTAGCCAAAATCATATTATTTTTGTGTGTGATTTGGTAAATGGGTTCTCCCTTGTCGGCTCCCTTTATGAATGTGCCCTGTACAATAACAATGCGGGCTCTTTTGATAAATATTGCCAGTGTTTATTTGGCCACTGACTTCATCCGTTGGGGCTGACGGATGACGAATGGTTGTATTTGTGCGAAAAATTATCTGCACTACAAAGACATCTGCTGAATGTTAGAGTTATACGATCTCAACGAATCCTACTTATAATGTACTGGTAATATCAGCTTTTGTGTTGCAAATAAACGTCTTGATATTAGATAAATATTGCTGCTGTCTTTTGTCGTATCAAGATAATACAAATGGTTATATAAATTGAAAACTGAAACTTTCAAAATTTGGGTGTATGCCTTTTACATTCTTCTTTAATCTTATCGTATATCTAAAGAAATAAAATATAATGCAAATCTGAAGACTGGTGATCTTTCAAAGCTAGAGGTAGATGTAATGTAAATTATATCGTTGCTAGGTTAGTAAAAAAGTAAGAAGCAGTCCATTTACATCCTACTGCTGGGCTGTCTCCTCACTCATAGGAGAGAGGGTTTTTAGTACATAAGTATATGCACTAGCACCAGTGCACTCTCCATTCCTTCTGTCTCAAAGTCAGATGTGACGACCAGATAAAGATCATGCCACGTATATCTCATAACTAAATTTCAACAAAATTGTAGCAATAGTTTAAACGAGAAATCGTGACCAAAAAACCGACAGATGCTTTCGAGATCAAATACTGTGTTATTCTTGAAGTTATAAATTCATTGAGTATCTTTTAGTAAAGGAAAACTTCGTGAGGAAACCTGCATATTTATTTTCTTTATCAATTTAGGCTGCAAATAAGTGCTATCAGCACTTATGAACGTTAATTTATGAAACAATTATTATTATAAATTATCTTTATAGATATATACAAACAATAAATCATTACATTACCATTAAAATATAATATGCCATCATCAGTTAAGTCCAGACTTGTTTGTCACTTATACTATAATAGACCTTCTGCATTAGGACTTTTTAAATTGTTTTGCTTAATTTTGGATCTGCCAGTCCCGTTATCGTGCTTGGGATTTTATTAAAGTCAAATTTGCCAATAAAGGATTCGCTGGATTTAGCTAATCTTAAGAAGTATGAATGTGACAATGACTGAATCTGAGTGAAGAGTCACAAAGAGTCACGGGGACTTTTACCAAAAAATGGTACTCTTTTTTAACCGCACCCAAATAATTGCCTATTCTTTTATAGTGTTCTTCGTGTTCTTATATTTAGAGTCGGTGTCAGCCAAGGTACCACATATATAGCTATAGGTGGGAGAGACACGGGAGCTGCCAAGTGGATACGCGGGAACATCTACCTTGGCTGACACCGATTCCGAATATAAGAACACGACGAAGACTATAATAGAATACGCAATTATTTCTTACTTTTTAGAGCATATATATTTGTAGGTCTGTTTTGAAGGCGGTTCTTTTTTTGTTAAATTTTTTATTTATTGTAGTATAAAAATCTTCTTTGCCTCCGCTGCTGATCCCCATAATAATATTACATATGCCATGAAACTGTAGAATTGAGCAAATTACACTAATTTTGCAGGTGATGTGTTTATCAATTGTTTTATATATCTTATGGGAAATATAGCTGATATTTTTGTTAGATTATTTATGTGACGGTTCCATTGGAGAGTTTTGTCAATAGTTAGACCTAAAATTTGTGCTTTGTCAAGTATTTATTGACTAAACACAATTCTTGTCGTTACTTAAGTGTAGTGTATTCGTAATACTTTGTATTCGTTGGTGCAAAATATATGCAGTTTATTTTCTTTGAATTTAATGACAGATTATTTATTGAAAACCATTGTTCTACTGCAGGATATGTGGCAAATCGTTTATATACACAAAAAATAAGAACGGTCCCAGTATCGATCCTTGTAGCACAAAAAAAGCAATTTTAATGTATATAAACTCACAATAAAGTAGACTGTAAAATGGAAATCCGAATTCTTCATATTTACATAAGGAAGAAGAAGAAAAGATTTTATTTCATCACAATACAATAAAGGGTATTATTTTGGATAATCTCTGCTAGCTAATCAAGGACATTAATAGTTAATTTTAAAAGGATAAACCGTGTCGATACGTAACGCGTTAAGGCGCCAATCTGTTTACCTTCCCTTCCTTTCGTGCATACGGCAGGCTCCTCCTCTCTCACTCTAACCCAGCGCTAACAGCGCTAGCTACATTTCGGTCAGACGCTTCCTCCTCTTTCTACTCAGTGCTCAGTATAGTCATATACCGTAGACAATTAGCAAATTATCTTAATCTAAAATACTTCATTAATAAACAACCTTACCTTAAATAAAAATGAAACCAAAGCTAAGCTTTTCTCAAGTTAAACAATTTCAATATTAAGTATTTCAACTTAGATTAGTTTAAGTTGTCACTTCTGTTATCCTGGGACACAAAAGTTTATTTCTTTAGCTAGGTTGTTAGCTAATGAAAATGTTAGTTGAATTAGGAGTTAGAATTAGCATTAATTCCGGAATAAGCATTATAAAGCAGTGGCAAGCCGGGAGAACATCAATAGCGGAATGGCAGCAATCAATTCGCAGCGACCGAACTGAACGTTAGCCGGCTACTGCGACGGGCAATCACTCTTGACCGATGGCGCAAATGCTAATTTGGACTTACATTTATAATTGAGTTAATTATATATTTAAAGTAATATATCTGTCTATATTCACTTCAGAGAACAATATATTTGACGGTACTTTGACGGACAGATGAGAAACGTCATAGCGTTAAGAGGCTAGGTCACTTTAAGTTAAAATTTGTTCTTTTAATTATGTATTAATTCTTCTATTTATTTTAGCTACATATAAGACTAGAAATACAATACGCACGTTAAACAAAATATAATGGAAGATGTGATAGAATTTATATACTTGGGATCTACAAAAGATGGAACATGTGAAAGTGATATTGAAAGGAGAGTGAATGCAGGGAATATGGTAAATGGTGTTCTGCACGCCTATATGAATAGCCAGATGTTGTCTCATATGGCAAACCTGTTGTGCATGGAGGAGTGTTGGTGCCAACACTTATGTATGGTAGTTATTGTTGGGTGTGGCAGAAAAAGTAAAAGAAATGCGGTAGAGATGAGAGCGTTAAGTAGTATGAGTGGATTAACTAAGAGAACTTTGTGGTATAAAAGAAGATGTAGTCATTAAAATTGAGAAAGGTATGCTTAGATGGTTTGGGCACGTAGAGAATGAATGAAAAGAGCCTGACAAAAAGGATTTATGAGCCAAGAGTAAACGGGAAAGTTTGGAGAACGGGAGAATTTGGAGAAAGAAACGGGAAAGAAAGAAAGAAGGGGAAGACCAAAGCGAACGTTTCTGGACCAAATTCAGAACATTTTAAATAAGGGCCAAATCAAGAGTACTCTAAACCGACGAACTTATATGTAGGGTTAAATGAGAATGGAAGCAGCGAAGGAGATATGCAAGGATCGTGGCAAGTGGAGGTTCCCGGTCTCTGCCTACCTCTATGGGAAAGAGGCGTGATGCTTTGTATGAATTATCATACACTAAATGTATTTTATGTGGAAAAGAATATATTACCTCATTTGGAAAAGGCCACTAAAACCCTATCTCACTAACGATCCTTAAAAAATCCCACAGAATATTAAATTCTCTGTAACTGTATTAGGAAATCAACGTTGTAACAATCTTCAAAAACATTTGAATCAACGTCATTGTGAGTTATATAAAAAAATTCTTAGAAACAAACGCTTCAACCTTTTCCTTGTACGTCGTGATTAATACCACACCACTCGTGTGTTACGTAAGTAATTACGGAGAAATACGCTTCCACTCTTCCCTTATACCAAATCTAATCACGTAGCATCGCTGATAAGTCAAATAAGTTGCTTATCGGGTACATTACGCGCACCTACGTAATTAATAGCTATTATAATTCGAGTTTCAACTCGTCCCGAGCTATAACAGCAATTTGCACAAATGTCACGTACAGGACCTCGTAATGTTGAGTTTGGGCTGAAATAGAATTAATTTAATAGGGCATTTATTAAGCAAAACTAGAAAATTTCTGATAATCAATTGGAAATTGTAACTCAATAATCATCAAGTGGGTATATACGCCTATTTAGCGTTTAAAAACCATCAAAAACGGCTTCTTAGTTGAAATCAACTGGACTTTCCATGCAAGGGGTCAAAGTTTTTAAGGTTTCTCTACTTTATTCTTTCATTAGTTTATTTGTCATTAATCCTTTTATTTAATTATGCATTTCATGATTTCATTTGTCCATTCGTTCTTTCATATATACTGTACTAGCAGCCCGGTATTTTATTAATTGCTAGATATTTCAAAACGTAATCCAAAACCATCACCGCAATCACCATCTGAAAAATGTTTCAATTTGACAGCAAAATCCCCCATTAACAAAATGATCCGTCATTTATTGAATTTACATTTGTTACAGAAAATGTGATAAATGAAGAACTGCTCGATCGATTTTGTGCAAACTTCACATAAACCATCTTCTAAATAGTCCTAACAAAGCCTAAACATAACCTAATTTGAATATGTGAGCCCGTTCTTGAATTATAAAATTACAACAAAAGTGGCATACATAACAAACTATATACTGGTGAAATTATTAAGACAAGCATTTTGTACGAATAATTGAATAGATTCGGCTTCTATAATTATATTTTCGAAGTCTTATAATCGCTTTTTCTATAAAACATATAATGTGGTTGTTTGATTATAAATATTATATTATATCTTGCCCTTAGGCGGGGTCGGTCGGTAGGAAACATGGTGTTTCCTTTCGCCATTTCACTCTATCCGCTGTCATTTCTACATTCACACCCATTATACACATATCTTCTTTCACACAGTTCATCCACACTTTTTTTGGTCGCCCTCTCTCGGCTTTGCAGCTTAGCATCATATTTAGGACCCTCTTGCATACATGGCTATCCTCCTTTCTAATGACATGTCCATACCAGGATAGCTTGTCGGTCACTGGTGCTACTTTCACACTTTCTCTTATATACTCATTCCTCTTATCATCATATTCATCTTACCTAATTTTGTCACTCCACACATCCATCTCAACATTCACATCTCCGCTGCATGCAATTTCCTTTCATACTCCCCTTTGGTGGCCCAGCACTCTGATCCATACAGGATGACAGGTCTTACGATTGTCTTATAAATTTCTCCCTTTAGTTTGAGGGGCATTTTAGCATCGCAAATTGTTCCCCAGACCTCATCCAACCTGCATTTATCCTGCTATTATTGTATGATTATAAATAAAAGAGAAACTTAAATGAAAAGTGTGTACACATGGAAGAAGAGAAAGTTCTTTTTCTGATATTGCTTTAAAGACTATGGAAAATGCCTTTACGTACCCCGATTAAATTAAAATGTAATTGGGATCGTGGGACTGGCTGTCAGAATATCTACTAGAACCCAGCAATTAATGGAGCACCAGAGGATTGGTGGAGGTTACTTATCTTGGTACTCCAAGTCTGGATCCCCTTTTTCAGCTGGGAAATGCTTTTATACAACCCTGCCCCGAGGCAGGAAGTGTGGGACTTGTCGGCAAGGCCAGCTGGGCATTCTCACCCTGAATAGGTAGTGCCTCATGTTCGGATCCCCTGCTTCAAGATCAAACATATGATTCTCACGCAACAAAAACGTATCCCTACCGTACCATAAGAGGTATTACTTCAAAATGAAATAAAGTAAGGAAAATATATACTGAAAGTCAAGCTTCTTCAATGATTACGACTTCCATTAATAAGTTCGCACGTTCTACGGTTTGCTCGTGCAATGATTCGGAATGAAAAGCGAGCGCTGGCGGTGCGTCGACACGGCCTGTTGCTAATCTTTATACACGAATGCTTTATACACGGAAGGGGAATTTTAAGTTGTACTTTAATATAACTACGCTTTTTATATTATACTAGATGACTCCGTTTTGATATATCCGTAACAGTATCAACTGATACAGAAAAAGGAGTGAAACAATTTTAATACAAGAAATAAAAACAAACTTGTAATGACATAATTTAGAGTGAAGAAGGTACAGAAATTATTTTTCGGGTTGAGCAAAAGCATTTTTAATAAGATAACCGAATCACTTCTCGTTTTGCCTCCACATAATTTTAAGAAACATGTTTAAAACGTCCTTTTACACAAAGCAAATTATAATATTGAAGATTTTTTTTTACTGGCAGATCTTGTTTATATTTATTGAAATCTAAAAACAATTTTATTACAATTAATCATGACAATATTATAACGAACCTTAACATTAATACAGAAAAATCAAAGTAATTAAAATGCGCCATCAGAAGCAAATGGATGGGTTCCTATAAGGGTGGCAGCGTTACCTCTTTGGACAGCGATACTTATTTGCTGTCCGAAGTACCACCCAGTCTTAGGGTTACGGGTGACATCAACTAAATGAGATGAAATTTCTTTTAAAAAGCTTTTAGCCTCAGGACCCCACGGTCCCAATGTCTCCACGCCAAAAGACACAAATATGTATTCTAAAGCAAGGCTCTCATATTTGCGTCTCTTGGCATTTTCAGCTAATGATGCCCCCACTCCCGCTGATTTGGAGGTAGCGTCAATGTGAGATGGTGCAAGCGTATCAATACATGTAGCATCCTACACCAACGACCTTTCTTTTTTCCAAGGTATCAACGACATTCCATCTGCTCTCTTACCATCATCATCAATTCCATTCGGCTCGAGAATAGCCGGCACATTAATGGTGACAAGAGTCATTCTGATGATGTCGTTGATACCGGCGTTTCTCGGAAGACGACCAGCACTGCGAAAACAAGACAGAACATGGTGATCGAGTTGATTTACCCACTCACCACATGTACAACAATGGGGCTCTGTTGTTTTCACACCCAGACGCAGACACGTAGATAAAGATAACGTAGTCTTGTCTAACAAGGTACCTACGGATGCAGATGGAAGCGTATGTTGCCAGAAACCTGACTCGCGTTCAGAATCAGCAAGGAGGCGAGCCCTCTCTGTTAGATTTTTAGATGTTTGTTATAGATTAAAAGATATATTTTTACAGAGGACTTCGTCCCATGATTTTTGAGAAGATAAAATATTTGGTAAATTTTGACTTGGACATTCTAAAAACCAAGCATTCTTTGCATCTTCTAAAAAAATGTTATTGTTTCTATCATGTAAATCATTGCCAACGATATTCTTTACTAAATTTTATTTTATTGAAGATTATTTAAGTGACATAGACGGTTGGACTTGATCCTGGTTTCACATGAAAGCTAAACACAATGTAACGTACAAAAAGCTATGTTTAAAGGAGTAACTGTAGAGTTTCTTGTCGGTTTCTTTCCAGCGGAATCAACTTTCCGAACCGGTGGTAGATTAATCATCAACGGACAAACGACTGACTATTCAAAAGTGCTTTTTGATCCTACTTGAATAAAGATTATTTTGATTTTGACAGACTTCTGTTCTATTTTAATTATTTATATTAAATTGAAACTTGTGTAATCAAAAAATTAAATAACAATTCAAAAACACAGTAAATATTCCATAATTCTAGTCCTTGTAGCGGGCATGGCCACTGTGGCGGCGATCCGTCCTCACCTGGAACAATGGCTTTCCAGGGAGCACGGGACGCTTTCCTACAGATTGGTGCAGGTTCTGACCGGACATGAGTGTTTCGGAAAGTTCCTGCACCAAATTGGTCGGGAGGAGTCACCCGCTTGTCATCAGTGTGGCGCAGCTATAGATTCAGCGCATCACACTGTGGCAGATTGTGCGGCCTGGGGACCTCAGCGTCACCTCCTGGTGGCGTTGATCGGCGGTGACCTCTCGTTGGGAAGCCTTGTAGGCGCGATGCTCTCCAGCGAGAGATGGTGGGCGGCAGTGGCCTTCTTTTGCGAGACGGTAGTCTCGCTGAAGGAAGCCCACGAGAGAGAGAGGGAGAATGCAGTGGATGCACCCCCTCACCGCCGAAGAAGNTATATTAGAGGAAGTGTGAAAGTAGCACCAGTGACCGAAAAGTTAAGGAGTGGAAGGCTATCCTGGTATGGACATGTCATGAGAAGGGATGATAGCCATGTATGCAAGAAGGCCCTAAATATGATGGTAAGCCGTAGGCAAAAAAAAAAAAAAAAAAAAAAAGTCCTTTGTTCTAAACCTTTTTATTTTAATGAACTGTAAAGAAACTGCTACTCCCGATGTGGTGATTTCTTTAACTTATAATTATAATTTGTAAAGTATAAACGACTCTTAATTATATTCTTTTTCTTTTATTTACTTTTATTGTTGTCTTTCTTCCGCAATATTTTCATATTAACTCTTTCCTCCTGCTTTTTATTTTGTTCAATGCAGTTGCTTTTAGCACTACAGAAGCTTTTTTTCCTTCATATCTTTTCTCTCCCCCATTTGTTTATTCATTTGTCTAATTTTTTTTCTTTTTGTTCAAATATACAGTAATATTATCTTCTATTATATAGCAAGCACCCTTTGCTTTTGTAGCTACTTTTAGTGCTATAACAGTTATTTCGACATTATGAGTAAACGCTTCAATTTTTAACCGACTTCAAAAAAAGGAGGAGGTTATTAATTCGTCTGTATTTTTTTTTATGTATGTTACCTCATATCTCCCGACTGGGTGGACCGATCTTGATGATTTTTTTTATATGGAAGGTGGTGCTCGTCATAAGGTCCCATTTTTTTAAAACTAGTTCTGATGATGGCATTCATGACAAAACCGGATAAGTCTTAAATTTGCGTAAGCATGTGCGCGACACATGGACGAATAACTCAAGATCACGCCAACCGATTTCGATGATTTTTTTTATTAGAAAATATATACTTCAAGGGTTGTTTTGTAATAGTTTGGTAAGGTTCTGATGGTGGAATCCATGACAAAGTGACGGAACTCTCCAATTCTTAGGAGCAAATCAACGATACACGGCAGAATCTTCTATAAGCTATCCAGATATTCGAGTTGCCTATCGTAACTTCAGTATAGTCAAGTGCTAGTCGTAGTTAAATATGAAGAGTGTCTGTAATCAAATAGCAATGAACTTACGTTTATTGCTGCATTGCAATATTTGAAAGGTGAATTATGTGTGAAGCGGTGGTATAAGGGTTTCGAGTTCGTTCCCGGGTGTGGCGATATTAATCTAAATTTAACTTTGTAAAGTTGTTTCATTTAAACGATGTTATCTCATATGGGAAACGCATTTTAGGTGTACACATTGAGACAAATTTATTAGTTTTCTTCAGATTCACTAAATATAAATTTTAACAAAAAAAAGAACCGCCTTCGAAACAAATTTACAAATACGCAATTATTTCTTACTTTTTAGAGCATATTAATGTATTTGTAAGTTTGTTTTGAAGGCGGTTCTTTTGTTGTTAACATTTATATTTATTATTATTTATATAGATAGATAATCTAAATAATTGAAGTGTTATTCTAACAAATATATTCTAACAAAACAGCTAAGTAGAACTTATCTCCTTTGTTTCAAAGAAAACATATTTAAAATTTAAAAATACTACTGTCCTTTTACCGCTTAAATTAAATTGCATTTGCTATTCGCTATTTATTCATTTCTTTGTAGGTAAACGTAATTGAAAAGCTCGACAATCCTTGAGACCTGTGTAGTGCATTAAACTTTTAACCTGTGTGAAGCTGAATGACTCGTTGATTATTTTAAAATTCATTCATTTCAATTCAGAACATTTCAAAACGTACCGTAAGTGAAAGCCTTTCAAAGTAGTTTGGTAGTTGTTAAAAATAAATTAATTAGAAACTTGCCATTTCTATCGTATTGTCTTCTCGAAATCTATTTGTGTTTTAAGTTTGGAAGACTATGACGTCATTAGGTTTATGACGTCATTTGAATGTGGTGAGAAGCCGCATGACGTTTTATGCTAAACGGTTGCGATTTCATTTGCGTAAAATGAATAATCAAGTCTGTGAAGTACCTACGTATATAGGGATTTCTTTCTCCCGCATTTTTTTGTATACCAACTGCCTCATTAGTCTTGTAGTCATCTTGTTCGTCTACAGACAGTTCCTGGGTTCGAGTCCCGGGTCGGGCCTGTGTCAGAAGTGACACTACTTTGGGAAAGTAATTATTAAGTTTTGTTTATCTATATATATAAGCAACTTTATTTTCTTTGTTATCGATAAACTTGAAAACTACTGGACCGATCGGCATGAGACCATGACCATTCGACGCGGTATTAATTGTAGAAGGTTTTAGGCTATTCATTTTTTTAATTCCATCAACACTTTACCATTTTTTTCAAATTTATGTGGACAGTCATTTGTTTCTGACACGAAAACTCGACCGCACAAAGACCGGCAAAATATCTAACGACACTTTAATGCTAATAAACGCGTTTTCACACACCCTTCCACGCATTCACCCACGCATTCCCACACATCCACTCACGCACTCCCACGCATCCACCCACGCGCTCCCACGCATCCACTCACACATCCTCCCACGCATCCACCCACGCACTCCCTCGCATCCACCCACGTACTCCTACGCATCTACCCACGCGTCGCCAAGGTTGTGACATGAATTATTAGACCGTTGTCTATAGCAACGGTTTTGTTAATTCAATTCTAGGTTATGTAAATATGGCGTTCATTTATGCTACTATCTTTTGTTTAAAAATGATTCATCTTTCATAGGTTATGTAAAGATGTCATTTTTTTACGCTATCTTTTGTTTCAAAACAAAAAAGATTCTGTGTGTCATTTAATCGATTGTGTTGTTTTAGTATTTATTTAATATAAAAAAGAATCGCAAAATGTGTTGGTATGCGCATAACTCAACAACGCCTGGGTCAATTTTGACAATTGTTTTTTTTTAATGTTCGTTGAAGTCCAAGGATGGTTTTTACGGCGAGAAAAATTCGAATAATTGCAGAGGAAAATCGTAAAAACATCGCTTTTCTGTTTACCATACAAACGTTTTCTAACTAAAATGTAGAGTCAATTTGACCTTTATTGCTATTCAATAAAGTTCATAATAAATTACAAGTACTTACTGTTGTCTAAGCAAGAGTCAATTTGCACTTTCTTAACGCTGCGCAAAGTTCAAAATCAATTGAATTGTCACAAAATGTAAGATCATTTGTACTGCTGACAGAACGAAGAGTGTCGGGTCTACTAGTATTTATACAAATCTAAAACCTTTGATTACCGAGACTTATGAGTGAGGAAAAAAAAAGAAGATATGTTAGGAAATTAATGAATTTAATTGTCATTGAAATGTTAAAAGTGTCGGTAATTAATACAAATACTTTATTGAAATCTCAATAGCAGGCAAATATTGAGAAAATCTTAATAGAAAACTCAATATCGATTTCGAATTAGCTCGACCCGGGACTCGAACCCAGTACCTCATGTTTGTACTCGAACATGCTGACCACAAGATCAATGAGGCAGTTTTGTCAATATTAGAAACTGTTTAATAAAATTTTGTTTTTTAATATTTAATTATTAAATGACGAGTGGCTATTATTTGTCATTATTAAAACCACCTAAGTGACGCTGACGTCATCCGTGAAAATGTTAACTTCATGCGCCTAAAGAAGTTTCCCGTCATAGAGCCTGATATTAAAAAAAATTCAAACGTAAAAAGCGCAAAATTATTGGAAAATTCAGTCATTTGCTGGAAAAAAACATAATGTTCCAGACATCCCTATGTTAGAGTATTCAATTGGTTTAATTTGACGCACCAACCCGAGCCTTTCATTCAAACAGACGATGGGCCGCGGGTTGCGAGTGATTAATTAATAGGCAGAGAGCTTTAAAACGTAGAATTTTTTACCAGCTCTGATTTGATATAAAACAGATTTTTTTCCCCCTCGTTTATTACTTTACGCTACATTTTAATTGAAAAGAAATCCCGTGTAAAAAACTCGTATTTAGATTTTATACTATTAATGTAGTATAAAGTTTAAAGCCACAATTGGCTGTGAAAGCACATTTGATTGACTTTTGAGATAAAACAACTTGGGCTGCTTTATTATTGTAATATTAAAATAAAAATAGTACACACGTCCTTCCACTTGTCACGATCCTTGCATATCTCCTTCGCTTCTTTCATTTTCATTAAACCTTTCATACAAGTTCATCGGTTTAGAGTAGAACGTTGGCCTTGGTCTTCCCCTTCCAACTTACCCATTCACTCTTGACTCATACATCCTTTTTGTCAGTCTCACTCATTCTCTCTACGTGCCCAAACCACCTAAGAATATCTTTCTCAATTTTAGTCATTACATCTTCTTTTATGTTTTAATAAATAAAATCTTTTTTTATTAAAAATAATTACATAAGTGTTTGTGAGTTGGAGCTCTGACTTTTGAACTAGTTTTTACCATATATCAGAAATCAGTTCCTTCCCTCACAGATACTAATTAAAAAGATAAAAATACAATCAAAACCTTCAAAAAACTACGTTTGATCAAGTATAAGTTTTAGCGTATGTGTGTTATGCATGTATGATAATTTGATGAAAGTCTTCTACCTCCTCATAGTTTAGTCCTTTCAACTATGTTATAGGCTTTTCTTTTAATATTTATTTTGTGAGGTGTTCTTTTTAATATATTTTATTGATTTTATGATAGAGAATAGGTAAAAAAAGTAAGAAAGTAGTAAGTAGCAGCCCTTTAACGTCCCACTGCTGGGCACAGGCCTCCTCACTTCGAGGAGCGAGGGTTTTTAGCGCATAGACCCACCACGCTGCTCCAATGCGGATTGGCAGGCATAGCACACAAGTGTACTCTCTATTCCTTCACTCTCATAGTCCGATGTGACGGGAATCCGACACGACCGGAGAGAGATCAGGCGCAGGACCGACGGCTTAACGTGCTCTCCGAGGCACGGGGGTGGATCACACCGCCAACTTCCCAACTTCGGGCAAATATTGAGAAAATCTTAATAGAAAACTCAATATCGAGTTGTGAATTGGCCCGACCCGGGACTCGAACCCAGAACCTCATGTCTGTAATCGAACATACTAGCCACTAGACCAATGAGGCAGTTAGAGAATAGGTGAGAGACTATAATTTGATATTTACTTTAAGCAATGGAAATCATACTCTTCTGTTATTGGTACTGATAAAACTTCTGTCATCTCGTAAACTGAATGTGTAGGGTATTGCAATGATAGTTAGATTGACAGTCAGATATCTTTATCGCATTCTACATTCAACCATATGTTTCTTATAAATAAAAAAAGTAAGTAGCAGCCCATTAACGTCCCACTACTAGGCACAGGCCTCCTCACTCCGAGGTGCGAGGGTTTTTAGAGCATAGACCCACCACGGTGCTCCACTGCGGATTGGCAGGCATAATACACAAGTGTGCACTATATATTCCTTCACTCTCATAGTCCGATGTGACGGGAATCCGACACGACCGGAGAGAGATCAGGCGCAGGACCGACGGCTTAACGTGCTCTCCGAGGCACGGGGGTGGATCACACCGCCAACTTCCCAACTTCGGGCAAATATTGAGAAAATCTTAATAGAAAACTCAATATTGATTTTTGAATTGGCCCGACCCGGGACTCGAACCCAGGACCTCATGTCTGTAGTCGAACATGCTAACCACTAGACCAATGAGGCAGTTAGAGAATAGGTGAGAGACTATAATTTGATATATACTTTAACCAATGGGAAGCGAACTCTTCTGGTACTGATAAAACTTCTGTCATCTCGTAAACTGAATGTGTAGGGTATTGCAATGGTAGTTAGATTGACAGTCAGATATCTTTATCGCATTCCACATTCAACCATATGTATCTTATAAGTAAAAAAAAAGTAAGTAGCAGCCCATTAACCTCCCACTACTGGGCACAGGCCTCCTCACTCCGAGGAGCGNGCTTAACGTGCTCTCAGAGGCACGGGGGTGGATCACACCGCCAACTTCTCAACTTCGGGCAAATATTGAGAAAATCTTAATAGAAAACTCAATATCGATATCAAACTGGCCCGACTCAGGCCTCGAACCCAGGACCTCATGTCTGTAGTCGAACATGCTAACCACTACACCAATGAGGCAGTATGAGTATAAGGCAGTAATGTTACTTATAATCTAAGTAAAATAAAACATACACACAAAAAAGAAATTCAAATTAAGTACCGAAAAGGCTACAGAAAATAATTTAGTTGACGTGCTCAACATTGTATGAACCATGATGATTTTATTTACCGTAGGGGTAATCGTCCAAAGAACCTGGTGACCGTACCTACTAAAACCGGTGATCGTCCTCTGCACCTACCAAGTACCTTCAGGATTTCTTTTGGAAGGACTACACCAAAGCCACCTTTGTACGATTGCTCCCTGGGCAACATCTCTATTTTTGGAGCCCTCTCAGGACAGTTTCTTGAGTAACAGAACTAAAGCCTCCATTATCACATTATTTCTTAAACTGATGGTCGACCACGTCGTCTACTTCTAAAAAACACTTTAGTGATGGCTCTAAACTAATGTGCCCAATATGTGGGACAACAATGTCCTAGTAAAAGGTAAAAAACTGTAAGTAGTAATCCATTAACGTCCTGGGCACAGACCTTCTTACTCGCAGGAGAAAGGGTTTTTAGAGCCTAGATCAACCACGTTGCTGCACTGCGGGTTGGCAGGCGTAGTACACAAGTGCACTCTCTAATCCTTCACTCTCATACTTCGATACGACGGTACGGTAAACACGAATGGAGAGAGATCAGGCGCAGGAGCTTAACGTGCTCTCCGAGACACATAGACAGCTTTACAGAAAATTCAATATCGTTATTCTGTATTCGCTAGACCCAGGACTCAAACCCTCAGGACCTCATGTCTGTAGCTGAACAAGCTGACCGTCATAGACCAAGGAGGGAGTTATATGGTGGTACTGACATAAATTTCCCTTTTGTAAGTGAGTACACGTACCCTAACGCTTCAAAGTTCGGCTACGCTTTCATGTATTATGGCATGTGGTAGTATATATAAAATAGTATATGAATTTATATATACATATGTATATAAAATCATTTTTGCCGCCAAACACTCTCATTGGTGTTTTGCCGTAATAGCCTCATTAGTTGGAAAGCTATTTATAGCCGTCGAAGTTAGTTGATTGTGCAGTTTTTAATCAACGTTAGCTACGAATTATTGTATTTTAAGTTAGTGGTGTCATAAAAAGGGCTGCTCTGCGACACAAAGCTAAGTGTATTTCTTTAGATTAAAACTGATATATGTTATAGTGATAATTGTGTGTTATTTGTTTTTATATTTAATGATAATGGATAATGATGATGTATTTTACTGTAATTTATATTAAATATAACATGGATAAAAAAAGAGTAAAAGACTATGGAGTTTCTTGCCGGATTCTTCTCCATCTAGTCTGTAGATTGTGAACCGGTGGTAGAGTCATTGACAAAAAGAGTTTACTGGAAGTAAAGAATATTTTAGTTTTCTATTATGAAAACCCTATTTATTTATTTTTTATTAATTTTCAAAAAATTGTTAAAATTATTAATTATGAGTACCCTTTATCGTGTTATTCATGACACATGCAAAAACACCTATAGGAACTGTAATAAATGCCACCGTATCTATACAAGAATTCCCCATCCAATAATCCTTTTCACTTTGAAATATTAAATATTTAAAGAGCGATCAGTCTTGGGTGGATTATAATTGAATTGTCCGTACTCATTAGATAGCGAAGAAGTCCAACAAGATCGTTTTGTCTGAAGGCTTCTCAGCTTTTTACAAATTACTTTTAAATTGTAGAAGAAGGAGACAGATTGGTTTAAATTTTGTATAGGGATTTGGAGAAGTAATATTTTTGGCTACTTGTACAATCTGCGCGGTAAGAAAGAATTGGATATTTATATAGAGTTAAGCAAATTTAAGATAGACTGAAAGTAGAAATATACTTTTTTATCTTACTAAATGAAAGCAAGGTGAAAAGAATTTGGAGATTTCTGAATAGAGATAGACAGATTGGATATATCGAATAGATAAATATGCAGACTTATGCGAGATTAAATTTTTTGATAGCTATTTCAATTAAGCAATTGAAATAGATTGTACATTTTGACACGGAAAGGATGTTATAAGGAAATATATAACGTTCTTATATCGGTTTATTTACGCCATAACTTTTATAGAATATAAATAAGTGAAGATGCATATGCAAAGGATGTGCTTAAATTAGTAACGGTATAGTAAATAGCAGCTCATTAACGTCTCACTGCTAGGCACAGGCCTCCTCACTCACATAATAGGGTGTTTAGAGCATAGACCTACTATTCCACTGCAGATTGGGAGTTATAGTACACAAGAGCACTCTCTATTCCTTAAGGTGAGATGTGACGGTAATCCGATACTCGCGGAGAGATATCAGGAGCAGAACCGAAGGCGTAATGTGCTCTCCAATTGAGAGCATAAACAAGTAGTTCCTTAGAATATCGTGTTTAAGCAAGCAAATTGTTCAGCTTTATAACATTCTAGATTATAAATAATAGTATCGTTTAGCATTTCATTGTAATTGAAAAACAGCATCTTCTTATCAGTTACCTGTCTTGAAACGAAGAGGCGTTTGATGGACTAGTTATTCTGCCAAGAAGTGATTTTAAAGAAAGTCAGGATTTGAGATTGTACTATAGCCGTTTGAGTGTCGTCCGCGTTTTTTTCTTACGCAGTAATCTGTCTGCGATTGGTTAACGGAAATAACAGTAGATTGTCCCGCCCCGGACGGACGTTTTTTTGATTGCCCAGCGGGTCGAATGACGCTAAAATGTCTCTTGGGATTTATATGTTCACGAAAGGCTATCAAATGTTATAGTTTTTATGTTTACTAATAGTTAAACTATACAATGTTATCTTTTGTTTATATTATTATGATTCTGGTGTAACGTCATGTTGCGCTAAACTTTGAGATAGTAAAAAAGACGTTCTTGTATTTATAGGCTTATGTCCTATAAATGAAAACTTCCTCAAGAGTTTTCATTATTATTCACATCACTTTTATAATGAAAAACATAAATAATTACTAATAAATACTTACAGTTTATAAAATACCACAATAACTTCGACACACACACACTGTTAGTAACGGTCAGTTTGTAGCTGTTTTATTTTTTTCATTGTCTGGTTTTATCTTTACGCATATTGAGTTACTAAGAAACGAAATAGATAATACAAATCATGATTTAAAAAGGAAGAGATGCTTATTACCAATGGCCCTAGTTGAGACAGTACTACGATATCATGTCAAGAAAATAGGCACTGCTTGATAGCAAGGTCTTGAAATATCAAAACGTTCGTCCAAAACTCAGTCCATGACACTCTAAGCATACTTCTCTTATACCAGATCTGTAGAGTATCTACTCACCCTTTCCACCATGTCCATGGATTTGCCTCATTGGTCTAGTGGTTAGCATGTTCGACTACAGACATGAGGTCCTGGGTTCGAGTCCCGGGCCGGGCCAATTCAAATATTGAGTTTTCTATTAAGATTTTCTCAATATTTGCCTGAAGTTGGGAAGTTGGCGGTGTGATCCACCTCCGTGCCTCGGAGAGCACGTTGAGCCATCGGTCCTGCGCTTGATCTCTCACCGGTCGTGTCGGATTGCCGTCACGTCGGACTATGAGAGTGAAGGAACAGAGAGTACACTTGTGTACTATGCCTGCCGATCCGCAGTGGAGCAGCGTGGTGGGTTTATGCTCTAAAAACCCTCTCTCATATGAGTGAGGAGGCCTGTGCCCAGCAGTGGGACGTTAATGGGCTGCTACTTACTTTTTTACTTACTTACTTACGGATGTTCCTATTCATCTTGTCCATTGCTGTTTTCGTGATAGCCACTTCTTTTAACTTCAGCAATTCATGCTGCTATGTTTGATATTTGATACATTTTGTAGTTTGTGTCATCTCGTGTGAATTATTATTGGTATGGTCAATCAAAACTTTAGAAAAATAGAATATGTCTCTATTTTCAAGCTCGCTTCAGTTTCCGTCTAACAAACTGTGAGTTACTACATAAATGCGTGCCCACTTGACCGGCTTGCTTTAAATTGGTCTCGGCTTAATTAAATTGGATTTCATAGCTGGCAGCGGTATAGAAAAGAAATTTGACTCTCGAAATATTATATACCCGGATGAAAGGCGAAAGCGGGGTTTGTATTTGTGTTTTCAATTCATTTGTTCATCGTTTAATTTGCAAGGGTCGAATTTGTTGGAATACCCGAATTAATTTTAGTCTGTAATTTTTTTTAAATACAAAAATCAAGCTATTTCAAAAGTCTTTTATACACGTCCATAGGGAGGCTGTTATAAAAACGAAGGATAACGAAATTGAGGCATAGAGTTTCGTATTGTAGCTTCATATCTATCATCATCATCTATTATTTAATCACACCATAAGACAGCTAAAAGATCAAACAATTTTTATATAAGGACATAGCAATTATTACTTTTTTTATTATAACTAAACTTTGGTTGTTTTATAATACAATATAACAATCTAGCCAAACAGAGTAATTAGTAATAATACTTTGATCTAATCTACCTAATATGTACTTGTATTATTTAAGTCTAGTCCAAAAGGTTTTGTTCTTTTGAGTCTTCTTTTTGTCTGCATGACATCCAAAAGTTTAGCAACTTCGGGGTTCAGGTGATAGCGAAGTCTTTGGTGATGAGCTTTGGCAATTCTTTCGAAGTAATTATTAAAAGAGCTAGGAAGGTGCTGGAGTGGCGACCCCGTAGTGGACGGCGCAGTGTAGGGAGATCCCCCACAAGGTGGGCCGATGATATAAAGAGGGTCGCCGGTAGTCGCTGGAGCCAGGGGGCGCAATATCGAGCCTTGTGGACATCATTACGTGGACATCGTTACGACCTATGTCCAGCAGTGGACGTCCATCGGTTGAAGCGACGTCGACGAAACTCTCTGTTCGAACACAACGCATTACCCTTCAAAGGGCGGTGGACAAGGTATCCAGGCCAATAGGGATTCTGGTCAGCGGCTGGCCAATATCGTCGGGGGATAGATCGGATTATGTAGTATTTTCCACTAACACTCCCCCAGTGTCCTACCTCGACGGATAACGGAGAGCTCCGGGAACTCTGGAAAATTCGCTGGGGCCTCCACTACGTTGTGCTTTTTAGGCTCCTCCTATTAGGCAATACCTCTTGCTGGCAATAGGTGTTGCCATACATAAGCCTAGTGCTATCACTTAACCTAAATTTACCTTCCTCGCCTATCGTCTTCCGGCAAGTATTGTCCAGGTCACGTGGATGTGTCTGTGGATGTTCAGTCTCAATTGTGTGTGTGTTTGTGTATATTGTAAACAAGACAGGAGCTGAATTCACGGGGCGTTCGTTCACCGAGGGCAGCAACCAATGTTCACCGCCAATCGAAGAGAGACAAAAGGGGCATCATCGCGTCGCGTCCCGGCTCCGTCTCGGTAATTATACTGGAAATCTCGACGATTGGCTTCTCGAATACAGCGAAGGCAGCCCCGATCCCGAGCAAGGGTTTATAAGTCCGATAACCCAGGGCACACAAATTAACACTAAATGACAAAAACGTGTAATATTTTAACAAGGCGGGCTGACAAAGCGGTAGCCAATACATCTTTCTGTATCCTATTTCTAGCTCCTCATGTTTCTTTTTAACATGAGCATTCCATCGAAGTTTTGTATCCAGCGTCATACCAAGGTACTTTTTTTTTTTCTCGCTGGGAAATGCGAACTCGGCGAACAAGCAGACCTCGCAATACCCACTAAAACCCAGCGGAACCCTCTTCATCCATGAATGAAGCACCAGGGGTTCAACTTTCGCATTCACCCCTGGTGCCCCGGATGAATAGTACTTAGCTGTGTTGACAAGAGGCAGTTTTTGCCTATTAAGATAAATTGGACAATATTTCATACCTTTGTTTGTAAAATCAATGTGCATTTATTTTGATTCATGTAGTCTTTTTAGCTTTTGACATTTCCTTGTCCACTCATGGACTTTTTTATATCGAGTTAAATCTGAGGCAATAGAAAAAACTTCTCTTTTAAACATTTACATATAAAAAAGACGTAATGAACGCAGAAAATTGACTGGAACCCGTTTATTATGAACAAACACACCGGTTCACAGCACAGTACGTTATATAATTGGTTAAATTTGGCAAACCGTACTACCCTAAGCTTTCATTCAAACCGTCAAAGGACCGTGTGATGTATGGAAGCTTTAATTAATCGGTCGAGAAGTTTAAAAATGTTAAACCTTTTTTTATGTCGGATATATATATTACTTATTTCCCCTTTTATTAGGAAACTGGCTTCATCTAGCCGCGTAGTTCTCTATCCCGTGTAAATATGAGAAAATTCGTTCATCTAAACTAATGTTGTAAAAAGCAAACATTTGTGTTTTTTTATATGTATGTTTGAAAAACTATTGGACTGATTTCAATAATTTTTACCATAAAATGCTTCACTTCTACTAAATGACTGTATAACAATCTCAAAAAAATAGGGATTCCTAATAAAAATGCATTGATGTAATCCAAGGTGTGAAAACATTTGTCATCGGAATGACAAACCCATTAAAACGTGTAAGGTTAAATGCGAGTTGACTCTTTATACGTTTATGCCATCTATATATTTGCATTGTCGCAGTAATACTACGTATGTTTAACTGGATCTATCTCGTTAATATTCTACTGAATTCTAACTGGATTTGTACATTATACTATGGATTAAGAATATAATTAAGATAATTTTAATTAAAAAAAAATGAAACCTGGCTTAGTTTTCTTCTCTAACAAAAGGTCTGGTTCCTTAAGAAGGCATAAATAGGCAAAAAAGTAACACTATACACAAATATACCGCATTCTGGTCTTCCATCGTTTATATAAAAACAACCACAGTCAATTTTCACAGAGATTTATTTATTACTTTCCACTAAATTATTAATTAATTTTTTAATCAAATGACAATAACCAATAATTTAAGGTGCAAGGTGTGCACTGGGCAGCACTTCGAGTAAGAATGCCCGCCAGTCTAATGCAAGCCCTTTTTACTAGTTTCTGCGAGTGGGGGCAGTTTGAATGTTGGTAGATGTTTGTTGTTACCAACATTAAAAAAACGTTGCCGCCGTCAAATACATGCCCGTTATATATTTCTATTATTTATAATCGTTTTTTTTTTTAAGTTTTATCTAGTTACAGGACCTATACAATGAAAATGTTGGAAAATGTTTTATTGGTATAGTGGTTAGCATGTTGACTACAGACATGAGATCCTGGATTCGAGGCCCGGGTCAGACCAATTTAAAATCAATATTAAGTTTTCTATTAAGATTTTCTCAATATTTACCCGAAGTTAGAAAGTTGGCGGTGTACTCCACCCCGTGCCTTGGAGAGCACGTTAAGCCGTCGGTCCAGCGCCTGATCTCTGTCGTGTGGGGTTGCCGACACATCAGAATATGAGAGTGAAAAAATAGAGTGGGCACTTATGTACTATGCCTGCCAACCCGCAGAGGAGCAGCGTGGTGGGTCTAAGCACTAAAAACCCTCTCTCAAATGAGTAAGGAGGCCTCTGCCTAACATTAGAACTCTAATGGGCTGCAACTTGCCTTACCTCGTTGAAAGAATTTCTTCAAACGTATATATATTAGAAAACTTGTTGTATGTACACAAAAACATTGACTCTTTTAATAAAAAGAGTGAATGTA
The DNA here is from genome assembly GCA_015832385.1 of Elymnias hypermnestra. Classification (NCBI taxonomy): domain Eukaryota; kingdom Metazoa; phylum Arthropoda; class Insecta; order Lepidoptera; family Nymphalidae; genus Elymnias; species Elymnias hypermnestra. Next base: position 1,785,289 of record JACTOM010000894.1, read on the forward strand.
CATCATATAACTTACGAAACCAAAACAAACTTGTTATAAATTCTAGTAGGCTGCATAAGATTAACAACTCATTTAAGGGTAACTGTATACGTTTCTATAATAAACTCCCACAAGACGTTCTAAAGATGTCAATTAATAAATTCAAAGTCTTTGTTAAAAGAAAGTTGATAGAAAAATCGTATTATAAGTTGCAAGATTACCTAGACGATAGAAACGCCTGGGAGTGAACGAATTGCTCTAATTTTAATTAAAATATAGTAAACTAATATATTATTGTAATGATGATGGTAAAAACAATACCCGACTGAGTTTGTTGTGGGTTCTTCTCGGATCAGGGCGCGAAGGAACCCTCGTAACTTTAGATTTTAAGCCGATCTAGAGTACCGTCATCAGATGTATATTAGAATCAGAGTGTGGAAAAAAATATATAATTTGACGATTCAAAAGTGCTGTAATATGCCTAATTGAATAGAGATATTTTTGATTTTGATTTTTGATTTCAAACGGGAGTGTGGACACACTGAAAGCCAGAATACCCACTAAAATCCAGCGTATCCCTACACATCCATGAATGAGTTCACTACATGTTCCCTAAACGAATTCCAAGCAAGTGACCTGGATGACACCGATTATGAAGAACTATAATTCAATAAGATAACGAAGGGCATGTTTGGACCTTGTGACATCCAGCCTCATACACCTGCGAGAGAGAACATCTGCCGCTTCCGCCCTTAGCCTCGTAATTGCCTCTTTTAGCGAGATGATAGTCTGGCCAAAGAAGGCAACCGCCCTATATTATGCTGTTTCATGAAAGATCTGGGAAGGCGGGCACTCTGCTACCATATTTATTTATTTATTTATATTTTATTGCACACAAATACATTAAAAGTAAGTTTTAGAAATGTTAAGGATAGCGAAGTGCGCAAAGGCGGCCTTATCGCTATAGTGATCTCTTACAGGCAACCTTTGATGAGAGGAGAAGTAAGCACAACCTTATGGTTGTGCTTATAGGAGCACCACATTTATGAAGAACGTATGTTTCTTCACCGCCATCTGGTACAGGTACTTGCTGAAGTAACCAAGGCCAATCAGCACCTACACCAGTCGATAGAATAGAGATGCATGCCTCTTGGTGAGCCAATTCTCCTGCTAAGCTCCGATCATCTCCATTGTGGTAATACCCGCAGTTGCAGACCCAAGATTTTATCTCTTTTTTTATAGATCAGAGCTCTGTCGGCGAGAGACCTGAACTTCGGACCTGGTCGTCATGACTACGTTAAATTAAAAAACACATTTTTATTAGATAACTTTGTCTCGTTTCTCACGGTATCATTTTCCAAAGTAAACATTCAAAACAATCGAAGTCGCAGTCTCACATGGTTATTTTATTGTACTCTTGTTATTTGTAGCGTTTTTATATAGTTTTATATCATCTAATCTAATCTAACTGCCTCATTGGTCTAGTGGTTAGCATGTTCGACTACAGACATGAGGTCCTGGGTTCGAGTCCCGGGTCGGGCCAATTCAAAATCGATATTGAGTTTTCTATTAAGATTTTCTCAATATTTGCCCGAAGTTGGGAAGTTGGCGGTGTGATCCACCCCCGTGCCTCGGAGAGCACGTTAAGCCGTCGGTCCTGCGCCTGATCTCTCTCCGGTCGTGTCGGATTCCCGTCACACCGGACTATGAGAGTGAAGGAATAGAGAGTGCACTTGTGTACTATGCCTGCCAATCCGCAGTGGAGCAGCGTGGTGGGTCTATGCTCTAAAAACCCTCTCTCATATGAGGGAGGAGGCCTGTGCCCAGCAGTGGGACGTTAATGGGCTGCTACTGACTTACTTTACTTACTTATATCATTTTAACTGGCAATACTTTATGTTACATTTTCCCCATTTAAAAAAATGCTAGAAAAACGAGTTAGACTATACATTCATAAAATATTTTTCAAATACGCTTTCATGTGAATTGATTGAATAGAAAGGCCCAATAAAATAATTGGTTAACGGTGATACTTCTAAAATTGTTAGCGAAATTCTCTCTGGGACCTATATCAGAGAAAAACGTGGAATATATACAGTTCTCCTAAATTGAAAGCTGTGTTTGTTGATTCTAACTCTATTTATATAGACTGTGAATCAAAAATAAAATAAAATATCTGAAACGTCAGCAAATTTTAGTTTTACAAAAATCCAGGCATCTCTAAAGCAACAGTGCAAGTCCTTATGGTCCTTACAGAGGTGCTAGGTTTAATTCTGACAAGGCAAATTTAGTAAATTGTATTTTCGATTATTCCTACAGTTGTAATGATGGGAAACTTCGGCCTTGGCAAGTTACTAAAGACGTCGCCAAACAAAAAATTTGCATACCAATAGGATGCTGGTTAGAACACAATAAAGGGTAATTTTTAACCGACTTCAAAAAAAGGAGGAGGTTATCAATTCGTCTGATTCGATTTTGATGATTTTTTTTTAATGAAAGGCGGTGCTCGTCGTAGGGTCCCATTTCTTTAAATCCAATTCTGATGATGGCATCCATGAGAAAACCGGATAAGTGTTAAATTTTCATAAGCATGTGCGCGACAAATGGACAAATGACTCAAGATCACGCCAATTGATTTCGATAATTCTTTTTTTATTGGAAAGAATATACTGCTAGGGTTGTTTTGTGATAGTTTGGTTTAGTTCTGATGATGGCATCCAAAACAAAGTGACTCTTCAATTCTTGGGAGCAAATGAACGATACTCGGCAGAATCTTCTATAGGCTATCCAGATATTTGAGTTGCCTACCGTAACTTCGGTATGGTCAAGTGGTAGTCGTAGTGAAATATGAAGATCAATGGATCTACTCAACTACTTACAGTAAGGGTGCGGTTTATGGCAGAAAATATAAGTGTCTGTAATCAAATAGCAATGAGCTTACGTTTTTTGCTGCATTGCAACACGTTTTTAGGTGTACATATATTGAGACAAATTTGTTAGTTTACTTCAGAATCACTAGAAATATAAAATTTAACAAAAAAAGAACCGCCTTCAAAACAATTTACAAATATATTAATATGCTCCAAAACGTAAGAAATAATTGCGTATTCTTTTATAGTGTTCTTCGTATTGTTATATTTGGAGTCGGTGTCAGCCGAGGTGTCTACATATATAGCTGTAGGTGGGAGAGACGCGGGAGCTGCCAAGTGGACACGCGGGAACATCTACCTTGGCTGAACGCGGACTCCGAATTAACTCGTAAGAATACGAAGAACACTATAAAAGAATACGCAATTATTTCTTACTTTTTGGAGCATATTAATATATTTGTAAATTGTTTTGAAGGCGGTTCTTTTTTTGTTAATTTTTTTATTTATTTTCTTATCAGATTAGCTTAGATAGTTACCTATTTGCATAAGATTCAATACACCTAATAAACTATCTGTTCGGCGTGGTAGCATTTCTCCTAATCCAGTGAAAAAATGGGTAAATCCGTACTTAGTCGTTATCTATATTGGAAAAGGAGGCACTTTGCTAAATCTCAAGTGAATCGTGAATAGTAATAGCAGTTCCCTTGAGAATGTAGGAGAATCCGTTTTTACTAAAAGTATAAATTGCGAAAAGAGTCACTTAATTTCAAGTCAATCATAAATAATTTAGTGATAAATATAGTATAGTGGTCTAAGACCATCTTCGCATTGTTGCCATTCTGGTGAAAGTTTGGATGATATAAAAAAGTAAAAGAATAGCAAAATAGATATTACACATTATGACTTAAAAGGAAAGAGATTTTTATATTTCTAGCTGTCCGAGTTGCGACAGAACAGTTGAAAAGTTGACATGGGAAATCTAAGGGATAAGTTAAATGGAGGACAAATACTTTCTTGTGCAATGTTCTAGTCTCAAAGGAAGAGAAGACTTAGAGAGAAGAGAGTCCCAATGTCGAAAAAAGGTAAGACTTTGTTAACTTTTACTTTATTTTGGCTCTGGGAATTTACGCATCAACTTCAAGTTTTGAGTCAGGACTGTGAAATTCGATGATGGTTTCTACTGGAATGCATTTTTTATTGACGGCAAGTCTGCTAATAAGGTCTTAACTACCCACCGCTGAACTCTTCCAACAGTACAGACACAGACAAATTAAAAGAAGTAATTTTCCCTGTCCGAATTTGCGCCAATAATGATGATTGTTTATAACGGACATAGATAGAAATATATTAAATGAATTACTAAATAGATAAATATAAATAATAAATTCGCTTCCCAGCGTAGTTCTAAAAAATGGGAATGTGGGTATATAAATCAGCACTTAGAGAACTTCTTCACGTACGAAAGGAGACACTTTGTTAAATTTAAAGTCAATAGCGACTAGTTACGAAGAAAAATTGGGAATTCTGATCTTTCTGAACGAAAGGTAACTCCTTGGTTTCAGGACAATTACGAATAATCAAATGATGAATAAGTGGGTGACTTCAGTTTGGTTGATATGACAATCTTTAAAAGACATAGCTAGAAACAGATTTTGTGTAAAATATATAGATTAATTTACGAAAATACCATACAATAAAAGAATAGAACAAGAAATAATGAATTGCTATGAAGAACAGTCTCGAGAGAGGTAACTAAATTGTGACCTTTTCTTGTCAACTCCGCTGAGAGAATAAAAACGGAGATTTACGTTGAAAAGTAGATTACGTAAAACTATTTTAAATGTAAATGCGATTCCCACTTGGAAGCTGGCAATTTTATGTTTGTAGTTACGACGACAAGTTCTGAATTATCATATTATTAATTTTTATTTGTCTCTTTCTTAGTCTTACTAAAAAGTCGCGAGAGCGTCTTCGATATGACCTCTACTTATTCAAAACGACTTTTCACTGTAATTATTATAAAAAATTAATATTGTTATATATAATGGTAGTAATACTTGGTGAATAATATGATATATCCACACATTTCATCGGTTTTGTTGGGGCAATTCTGGGCAGGGAAAATTACTTCTTCTAATTTGTCTGTGTCTGTAGTGGTGGCAGGGTTCGGTGGTGGGTAGTTAAGACCCTATTAGCAGACTTATCGTCAATAAAAATTGCGATTCATTAGAAACCATCATCGAATTTCACAGTCCTGACCCGAAACTTGATGAGTAAATTCTCAGAGCCAAAAAAAAGTAAAAGTCAACAAAGTCTTACCTGTGCATTCGACATTGGAACTCTCGTCAAAGCTGACTTTTCTCTTCCTTCGAGACGAGAGCATTGCACAAGAATGAATGTGTTCTCCGTTTAACTTATCCCATAGATTTTCCATGTCAAGTACCGGTTGACAAGGCATGAGAAGTAGATTGCCCGTGTCTACTACTCAACTGATCTGTCGCAACTCGGAAAGTCGGAAAAATAAGCATCTCTTTCCTTTTAAGTCACAATGTGTAAAATCTATTTCGGTAACTGCCGTAACAAAATATGCGTAGAGATAATAACAAAAAATAGAAAAAAAAAAACAAAAAAACCAGTTACAAAATGACCATCAGTAACGGTGCGTGTGTCACGTCGAAGGTCCCTAAGTTTTTTGTGATATTGTATAAACTTTGATAATATTAGTGATTTTTTGTGTTTTTGATTATGTAAGTGATGTGAATAACAATGAATAACCTTGAGATAAGTTTCCATTTTTAAGATATGAGCCTATAAATTACAAGACAGACTTTATTCATTATCTCAAAGTTTAGCGCAACATGATGCTACACCAGAGTCTTAATTTAAAAATCAAAAGATAAGATTGTACAGTTTAACTATTTGCAAACATAATAATCGTAACATTTAGTAGTCTCTTATGAACTTTTAAACCCCAACAGCCACTTTAGCGTAATTCGAACCGCGGGACGTTCGACGTTAAAACGTCCGTGCGGGGTGGGACAAGCGAAGGTTATTTCCGTTAAAAAGCACGTAATAATTACGGGAGCCAATAAAACACGGCTGGACAATCCAAAGACTATAGGACCGTACGGCTCTTTTTAGTTTCCAACCCACAATCCATATCATCCATAATAGTAGATAAAGTTTCTTTTAGGGAACCATAGTATTTCCCGCCCAAGATTCGAATTCGTGACTTCTCTAGGTAGCAGCCCATTAACGTCCCACTATTGGGTGCAGGCATCCTCGCTCCGAGGAGCGAGGGTTTCTAGAGCATAGACCCACCCATGCTGCTCCACTGCGGATTGGCAGGCATAGTACACAAGTGCACTCTCTATTCCTTCACTCTCATAGTCCGATGTGACAGGAATCCGATACGACCGGAGAGATCAGGCGCAGGATCGATGGCTTAACGTGCTCTCCAAGGCACGGGGGTGGATCACACAACCAACTTCCCAACTTCGTGCAAATATTCAGAAAATCTTAATAGAAAAATCAATATTGATATTTGAATTGGCCCGACCTGGGACTCGAACCCAGGACCTCATGTCGGTAGTCGAACATGCTAACCACTAGACCAATGAGGCAGTTATTTTCGAGTACATCCTCCTAAATAAGTAGAAACACTAATATAACTGCCTGCCAATCCGCAGTGGAGCAGCGTGGTGGGTCTATGCTCTAAAAACCCTGTCTCATATGTGTAAGGAGACCTGTGCCCAGCAGTGGGACGTTAATGGGCTGCTTCTTACCTTACTAGTATAAGTATGTAATGACGGCCCTTATAATATATTCATGTTCATTTTATCAACATAAAGACAAGGTTTCAAAGGCCTTAAAGTTTTAAGCCCACATGAATTTCTTTGAAGGATGATTTTACTTGTAATAAAATTTTCCCTCCGCTATAAAGGATTAGGATTTTCTGAAAATATTTTTATTAAAATATCCCTTGGTACTAAGGCTAAATGTGTACCAATCTTTTTATATAGACAGATAGAGTTACTATCGCATTAACTGATATTTTGCTCCCTTCTGGGTAAAATTATTACAAACTTTGGATTACATATTTATGGAATCAACAGATGAAAAAATTAGTTTCAAGCTCATCCTATTACATAACTTTTTCGAATTTAAAAGTAGCCTATGTTTTTTTTTTCAGGCTCTAGACTATCTATGTACTAAATTTCGTCAAGTTTTGGCATGAAAACGATAGACACAGAATTCCATTTGCATTGACAATATTAGTACGGATTTAAAAGGTTATAATGTTGATGATTAGATGAAAGAATACCCAACAGAGAATACTGTGGGTTCCTCCAAATAGGAGGCTATCTGATAAAATGATAAAATTTTCTTTCAGAGCTTACTTTACTATGATTTCATAGACTCAAGGAATCAGGAGCTACAACAATGACACTGTTAGTAAATAAATATAACAAAAACATGCAACCCTTCTTACCCTTTGCTCAGAGCGATCTATAATTACAAGCAGAGCATCAGTTGCAAATGTGGCAATGCATCAAGCGGCCTACCGCCCAAATATATTTCCTCGAATATTTCATAAGCTGAGTGGAGTTAGTGGAATTTTCCAGCTTACGTCGTTCGTATTTCATCTGTCCTGTCTAAATGTGAAATTTGAGATTGTTATCTCAGTCATCATTGTATAAAGACGAAGTAGATAAAGTCTTATACTTTCCTTGACCCTAAAGTTTGGCCTATTTAGAGATTAACTAAAGTTGGGACTTTGGAGACGGGTATAATAATTCTTGAAGTTGCTTAAGTAATTGATGAAAATTTATCAGACATTAATATTCTATATGAACATACATAAAACCATCACGCCACATTCCAATAGGGGTAAGCAGAGACCATGTCCTTCCACTTGCCACAATACTTGCTTATCTCCATCGCTTCTTTCATTCTCATTTCTATTCATGCCATTCATACAAGTTCGTCGACGTCCTGGATTTGGTCCAGGAACGTTCGCCTTGATCTTCCCCTTCCAACTTTTCCATTCACTCTTGACTCATAAATCAGTCTCCTTTCATTCATTCTCTTTACATGCCCAAACTATCTAAGCATACCATTCTCAATTTTAGTATCTACATCTTTTTTTATACCATAATCTCTTCTCTTATCATACTAATTCTTACTTTGTCACTCAGTTGCAATCCATTTATACTTTTCAACGCTCTCATCTCTACCACATTTATTTTACTTTTATACTTCTTCCGCCATATCCAATTTTCACTACCATACGTAAGTGTTGGCACCAACACTTCTCTTTGCACACATTCCATATGAATACCTTCGATAATAAAGAAACAATCAACGTCTTCTTTCGCCCTTGATATCGCGGGATGGTCTTTTTAGTGATCCCTCTTAAATCCCCATAGATCCTGGTCACCAACGCTTTTCAGGTCTTCCTCTCTTTCTCTATTGCATTGCCATGGTATTTCATCAGATCCAGAACATACGACCCTACCATTAACCGAGACTTTTCCAACTAAAATCCCTTACTTTTTCCTTACCCTTTATACTCTTCAGTCATTTTCAGTGTCTATATTTACGCTTACGTACGATAGATCAAGCTTGAATTCTCATTTTTAAGTCGTTTAGTTTATTATTATCACCTGTGTCTAATACCGCGTTATTAATAAATGGTACCTATTGATTCTGAGACATTAGAGCTCGAGCTATTAGTCAATTTGGATCAATTTAGAAGACACTGATCTGTTTGAAAGAATGAAATCACTAACTCTACGCGCGAAATATTATCCCCTTTCTAAAACCATTAGGAGGTTCCTCCTTTATCATATTATTTATATCCGTATATAAGTGGATACTTAGAGACATAATTGCTAACACTATTTACAAAGACATCATGATGTTATCTATATTTTTGAAAAGATTGCGACCAAAGTCGTTCTACCCTTTTTTCTATAGTAAAATGAAGTAAAACCAAGCAACTCACACCACAAACAGCCTATCGGGCGGCGCACTTTGTAACTGTCGTGGAATTTATCTTCAACATGCTTTTGTTGTTTTGCTAGAATTAATTTTGTCAAGGGTCAACAAACTTGACTCGAACAACCCACAGCCGGTGCACAATCAACTAACTATATTAATCTATTAGAAAGAGGCCATGATCATGGCTCATTTCTGTCCCTGTTCTCGTTTCTAAGTTGCTCGTTATTTAAAAAAATACCTGACATGCTTGATTGTCTATCTATAGACCACGATTGTGCTTTTCGTTAAAGGAAAACATTGTGAGGAAACCTGCTTTTCCTGGAAATTATTCGGAGGAATGAGTAGTCTGCCAACCGGCAGTGGAACAGAGTGGTGTGTCTAAGCTCTAATAACCCTATGAGTAAGGAGTTCTGTACTCAGAAGTAAGACGTTAATAGGCCTTAACTTTCTTTAACGTTTATTAATTTATATAAACTAATAATTGTTGATATTTGCGACATGATCTGCTTAGAATTAGTGCTCAGAGTTATGAGATATCTATTTTATAACTACCAATAATATGATACAAGGTTTTTTTGTACTACAGAGGTAATGTAGTCAAAATCGCGTGCAGTATGTAGTATTTCATGGGTGTTCTCACAATTTACTTTTTTATAACAAGAACGACGATGGACAGGATGAAGAAAATATGGAGGAATCAGAACATCACAAAGACTACGAAATCTAAACTCGTGAGGATTCTTATCTTCGCCATATTTCTATATGCTGCTGAGACGTGGACCCTGCGAGATGTGGAAAGGCAGAAAATAGATGCTCTAGAAATGTGGTGCTGGAGAATAATGCTTGGAGTTTCGTGAACCGAGTTTCGAACAAACGTCTCGATACTTCAAGAACTCGGCATCAAACAGCGTCTATTCTCAGTAGGACAATCTCGCATTTTGACATTCTTCGGACACGTTTCTCGGCGTGACAACCAGTCCATCGAACGCCTCGACGTTCAAGGAAAAGTGGAAGGCATCAGACCGCGTGGGAGGTCATGCACTCGTTGGACCGACCTAATCAAATCTGCACTGGGAGGTTCATTGAACGAATACAGCAGAATGACCTCGAACAGGGAAAACATCTGCCCACTCCGTTACTTCATGACGATATCGACCGCTCTGTTAAGAGCGAAACAAATGAGAAGTTTGCACTTGACTGTGCCAACGAGGCTGTTAAAAGTTACATTACTTTACAAATTTCGAACTTTTATTTAATTAAAACTTTATAGCACACATACAAGAAAATACAATACAACCTATGTAATATAAATAAAATCACATAATTAAGTAATAGGGTGTGCAAAGGCGGTCACATCACTAAGAGCGATGTCTTCTAGACAACCTATGGTGAGAGGCACAGAAGATAGGAAACGGAGGTTTAAATAACTTTAAGAGAGAAAACTTGACACAGTTATACACTACCTATCGTATCTCATCGCGGTGTCACTCACGTAGCTTTGATCTCATCGAAATATGAAAAATTCGTTCTTAATAAGTCTCCCGAAATTTCTTGATGATTAAGCAATCATTTTTTGCTTCACAGCTTTCATGGTCACCGGTATGAAAGCTCTTAAAGTTTTCAAGAAACATCCGGTGAATTATATTTTCTGAATAGATAAAAAAAAGTGTAATTAAAATTAAATTAACCCAATTTAGGGCATCATCAAGGCCAAGGCCTTTTCTAAAGGAAAAAGTTTTCCCACACAAGAGAGACGGTCAAAATGTTCTAATTAGGGAAACATGGCGAAGCTGGAAACTTGAAAAATACGAGTGAAAATTCGTCATTTTCTACTCAACGACACATTCAACGCTGCATTACTTTCCAGTTTAAAGTACTCTACACGCGCGCATCAGGGTCGAGAGACACTCGTACTGAATTCTAAACTGATCTTCGCAATGGATATGAGCTTTTCTTTGTTTGTTTACAAAAATGACGCCAACATTACGATGCTAACAAAAGAAAATGAAAACAAGTTTAACTAAAGTTCATGGCTTTATATTTATTTGATGTACTTTTAATTTTTTTATTTGATAAAACAGGTTAATGGTCTTTGAAATATTTATCCGTTTGACTGTGTTTTATCTGCGCTTGGATAACGGATGTTGCAACGTTTTTCCCATTGCCCCGCGGGTCGAATGACGCTAAAGCAGCTCTTGGGACTTAAAAGTACATGAAAGACTGCCAAATGTTATGATTTTTATATTTGCTAATAGTTAAACTATACAATGTTATCCTTTGATTATTAAATTAAGACTCTGGTGTAGCGGCATGTTGCGCTAAACTTTGATATAGTGAGAAAAGTCCGTCTTGTATTTATAGGCTTATATCTTAAAAAATAAAACTTACCTCAAGGGTTTTCATAGTTATTCACATGACTTATATATTAAAAAACACAAATAATCACTAATAAATACTCACAGTTTATAAATTACCACAAAAACTAACTAACTTCGACGCGAGACACGCACCGTTACTAGCGGTTGCTTTGTAACTACATTATTTTTCGTTTTTCTATTATCTGGTCTTATCTCTACGCATATTATGTTACGGCAGTTACCGAAAAGCGAAATAGATAATTCTCATTATAATGAAAGAAATGCTTATATTACAGATTGCCCGAGTTGAGACAGTACTAAAGTGACATGTTAACCGGCAGTTGACTAGGATGGTTTTATACACTTTTGATGTAAAACATCAATGGCGCTTTTTGGGTTTGAAGCCCATTCTGAACCGTCCTCTTCTCGTTCATTCCTTACTATTTCTGTTACGCTTTCACGCCAAAACCACTGAATTTCTTTAAATGAAGTTTGGTTTACAGATTGTCTGAAGCCTGACATAGGATTCTTTAAGATATGACAACGAAAATTTGGAAAAGTTTACTACTACTATAAAAGCGAATGTAACTATGTCTGTCTGTCGCTCTTTCACGCCAAAACTACTTAACCGATTTAAATGAAATTTAGTACACAGATAGTCTAAAGCCACTGCAAATAGCTCATTAAAGTATTTATACGTATGTGTCTTACTTGTAAAATAATTGGCTTAAATGATTAAAAATGCAACTGCCTCATAGGTCTCGTGGTTAGCTTATTTGACTGCAGACTTGAAGTCCTGGGTTCGAGGCTCGGGTTGGGCCAATTCAAAAGGGATATTAAGTTTTCTATTAAGATTTTCTCTAAATTTGCTCGAAGTTGCTAAGATGGCGGTGTGATCCATCCTAGTGCTTCGGAGATCATGTGAAGCCGTTGGTCCAGCGCCTGATCTCTCTTCGGTGGTGTCGTATTCCCTTCACATAGGACTAGAATAGTGAAGAATAGAACTTTAATGGGGTGCTACTTATCTTTTACCTTATTAACAATGCTACCTGTTTTCTATATTTTGTTGTCTCGTAGCACTTTTTTACATACCATGTGGCCTCTTATATATTATTCAACGTATATTTAATTACAAGATTTTCAGTTACAATTTTGATTCCTCACATTCACCTTTCCTGTAAAAACCTATAATATCTTCGCCAATCCTCATATAAACTTTGGTTAATTAAACTTTGGAAAACACCAGAAATTTCCTTATCTAAATTTATACTTTTCCAGCAATAAAAAGTCACTACCAGCGAATTTTCCCATATTTCAACGAGATTGGTATGATATCATGTAAAATGTATAGTTGTTTCATATAGACAGGCAGACAGAGTTACGAGCTCATCAATTTTATTATTAAAGGACTGTTATTTTACACCCTTCTGTGTAAAACTTTTATAAACTTTGGATTACATATTTATGGAATCAACAAGTAAAGAAATAAGTTTCAAACATTAATTACAATACTTACATGTCAATCTATGGGACTCTGGCGCCATGTATCTATCGGCGTGGGACAGAGTCATGAGTCGACATCTGGCAGCGGATTCGGTTGTTCTCGGGTGATGGTCCGCCAGAGCGGTCGACTATTGAAACTGTCGCATTCCTAGCTATTATTATTAATGAGTTTGTGGAAATTGATATCGGGAACATTAAGTGATTGGACATTATATTCTGAGTTAATTAATAAAGTGTTTGATTGTACCAACATTACCCACCGAAGCCCACAGTGTGGAAATTGAATTATTAATGCCATTAATGACGATTTCGGCGGAGAACCCTACGCCTTTATGCTTTATGCTCTCCTCTTATTTTCCGACAAATATTATTATTTTAGAATTACAAAGTAGCCTTTGTTTATCCTTTCTGAGGCTCTAGACTATCTGTTTACTAAATTTCATTGTGATTAGATGAAGGTAAAGAGAAAGAATATAAGAAGACAGACAAAAGGGATTTATGAGTCAAGAGTGAATGGTAAAGTTGGAAGGAAAAGACTAAGGTGAACATTCCTGGACCAAATTCAGGACATTTTAAATAAAGACCAGGCCAAGAGTACTCTTAACAGAGGAATGAAAGAAGTAAAGAAGATATGCAAGGATCATGGCAAGTGGAAGGTCGTGGCTTCTGCCTGCCCTTACGGGGTGATGCTATGAATGTAATTTAATTGAAATCGATTTATTAGTTTTGTCGTAAAACCGCAAGAGACGGAGTTACTTTCCCATTTATAATATTAGAAAGGATTGCGTGGGTTACGATCAAAGAGAGGATAAAACCTTTAATAAGAGAATTTCTATACATCTGAAATATAACATGTATCCAACATATAATTAGAACCGCGATTGAAATTTCATCAACTATTAATTATCATACGCAGTTCCAATCAAAACACCTCAGTAATAGTCAGATATTCATGTAATTATGCGTTCCGGTTGTTATTTACATTGGGTTAAATAACGTCTAATTATAGCTCCCCAAACAGGGAAATCTGAAACAGGTTCTGTTGTTTCATATAGTTTTATGTGTTTCTTGGGCACTAGAATATCTCCTGCATAAAGTAATAATCTCCGTGTAGTTAATATTAGACACTGTAATCGAAAATCATTTAGATGTATCTAATATTATAAAGAGGAAACATTTTTATGTTTGTAACGTTCTCACATAGAAGCTACTGGACCGATTTCAAAAATTTCTCACCATTAGAAAGCTGCATTTTCACTAAGCAACATAAGCTATTTTACATTAAAAAAAATATAGGAATCCTTAATAAAAATGCATTAATGTAAGCCAGTCTGAAAAAAATTGTCACTAAAAATCTGTCATCGCGTGCACTGCGGAAACTATTAATGATAGAAGGACATAATGTTCTACAATATTATAGAACGTATTAATATCTATACAATTTCTAGTATATCATATGTCCAACTATTGTAGTTGTGGCACTATAACTGCTTTTTTACATTTTATAATTTCATAAAAGCGCCAGTAATAATCATGTCATATTATTTATACCTCTATATTGATCATTATCTTATTAATATTTTATAAAAGACCGTTTTAATACCTGTAAAATACTTTTAATATTATTAAAATCGGACGTTAAAGATATAACGATATTAAAAATGTTAATTAAGAATATAATGTATCTGGAGTCGAACTCCAAAGCAAAGTGTTGTGTATGGGAAATTTCAGAGACAATGAAGAATTAGAAATAGATCTCTTCTCCAATATTATAGAAGATAGTTTTGAAGAAACCGCTGTACATTCTTTGTTATTAATAAGAAGAAAATTAAAAGACACTTTTTCACTTCGGCGCTGAAGGATAAGTTTCATTACTCCTACCTTTTGAAGTGTTTGAAGTTTGAAGATTTCGTTACCTAGATATATGACAAAAAGACGAATCTATCACAATAAAATCGTGTGAAAAGAGCAATACTACTTTAGAGGGATCCTAAAAATGAGCAACTTTAATTAGTTACGAATTATCATTGAAAAATATCGTTGTACATTCACCAGAGGCCAATATGTTATCTCGTACTGTCATACCACTTAATAATTGCTCTCCAGAGATACAAACTATTATAAGAGAAAATGACTCACGGAGCTTTTGAATTTAATTTATTCAGTGATTAATTTTTAATTGACTTTTTGAATGATTACATTGTTAATTTATTATCGAAGTAATCATCCTTCTTTAGGATCGTTATGATTTGAAAGTCTTTACAACGAAAAAGCGATGTAATGAAAAAAATTATGTAACAAAAATTCGGTGTAAAGAAAAAGCGATGTAACGCAAAAACGATATAATGAAATGCGATGTAACGAAAAAGCGATGTAACGAAGAACCGATGTAACGAAATGCGATGTAACGATAAAGAGATGTAATGAAAAGCTATGTAACGATAAAGCGATATAAAGCAAAATCGTGGTCACACAAAAATGATGTAACTAAAAAGAGATGTAATTAAAAAACTATGTAACGAATAAGCAATGTAACGAAAAAGGGATGTAACGAAAAAGCAATATAATGAAAAAGCGATGTAGCGCAAAAACGATGTAACGAAAAAGGGATGTAACGAAAGAAGAATCTAATGAAAAAACCATGAAACTAAAAAGCGGTAGTTAAAGGAGACCACTACATAAATTCATAAAATTTTACGTGGGATGATAAGTAAGGATACAGTTTAAGGTGATAGCGTGTTAACCTGTTAAGCGGTATGTTTTAATTACAGGTTAGTGCTTGAATGTAATCTCACTTAATTGTAAGTTATGACACAATCTAAGGAGATAGAGCGCTAATCTAGTAAGAAGTAAGTACATTTAAGTGCCAGCCGAGGGAATTGTCTCTATAGATAAGGGGTCCCTAAATAATGTGATGCTTTAGAGAATGTTGGTGGAATCAGGCATTATAGTTTTTCTTATTATATCAATATTTTTATGAACAGTTTGCAGTACAAGATCTGAATAGTTATTATTTTTGCTTTCCTAAATTTATGATTAAAACCCACTTGAATTTATAACGTACTATTAAATGCACAAATATTTTTGGGCACATGCACTAACTTTTCAAATACCCACCATGAATTGTTATTACTTTGTGCAATTAATTTGTAGATAAATATTTGACTTCCATTAACTGAACTGTCAGGTTACGAAAAGCAATTTTAAATATCACGTAGCAGGTTTTCGGTGGGAAATATGCCTTTAAAATTTGTTTCAATAAACGACCCGATTTTCATTCATTAATATCGCGTTACTTTGGAGGGTGATCATTCACTCGTACGACTGAGAGAGATAACGTATCGCACTCTGACGAATGGTAAATGATTGTGATTCATTTCCAATTCACATATAATTACTGTAGAGTATTATATCATATAATGTAATACCACGATCTCTTATACAAAAGATTAGTATTTTCAAATAATATGTACTAAGTTATATGGTCTTAGAAACCTGTTTAAAAGTTTGATAGATAGGGTTATGTAAACCGTGAAATATCTAAAATGCTAGTCGGTACTTTATACGTAGAACGATTATTATATTTAGATCTTATGGCAGTGGAAAGACATGTAAACAAAATAGTACATACACTGCAAACACAATGAATATGGACATCGCTATACTAGTACATTATATGAAAACATAATTTTGTTTAGATTACTTATATCTTTTGAACGGAATGTCCAATTTTGATAATTTAAAAAGTATTATACAGTGTTAGCGATCATTACTTGTGCATTGCTATTAAATTGCTATATTTGTTTATTATGTTGATGTCTTTTTAATCTATCAGTAAAACGTACACGCACTGTATCCGGTTTAACGCTGTTCCAAAAATTCTGTTTAGTCGTCCTTTTCACGACGACTGTGATTGGTGGACATATTATTTTTGAGCGGGGCGTTTGTTATAAGAAAGGTAGCACAGGAGAATGATGTAATATTCGCCTAGTGACAGTTCTTAGTTTGTATCAACGATAGTATTGTATTTTAATTCATTCAAAGTATATAATATAATAATGAAGAATATGAGAATAGTATTACTTAACCTGCAAATAAGGGAGCGACTCTAAAAACTGATACTGAAACGGTTTTTATCATTTAATTTACGAAAATAAATACAGAGATTTGAATAATATGGTTTGATTATTGTCGGCACTATTATTAACATATAAATGTAAAAAATTAGTTATAATGGCATGACTACAGTGTTTGGACATATGGTGTTAAAGATTTTTTTAAAGTTATTAATACGTTCTATAATATTGTAAAACATTTTTTGGTTTTATCATCAATAGTTTCCATAGCGCACTTGTTATTATATATAAAATAATTTAATTAAAATAATATTTTAAATTTAGGGTACGGTTCGTCATTTGACTAAATCGTATTCTTCGAAAACGATGACCTTGAAACATCACAAATGTTGATTCCGATTGGTGAATTTGTGAACATTTTAAATGATGCCAATTCGCGATATAATAGTTGTAATGTTTCATAAACGATTAGAATTACTTAAATTATATGAACTGTAACTATTAAATACTAACGGGAAATGGTAGTTCTTAATAAATAAGATATATAAGAAATATATTTGCCGCCAAACGCTGCCATTGGTGGTTTATGCTAATGGCATCATTAACGACAAATGTATAAATAGTCATAAAAGTTAGTCGAGAGGGCAGTTTTTGTATCAACGTTAACCACGAGTTATTGTATTATAAGTATGTTGTATGTCAGTATAAAAGGGCTACTCTGCAATATAAAGCTAAGTGCATTTCTTTAAATTAAAACTGTTGACTCTTAACATGTCATACTGATAATTGTGTCCTATTTGTCAGTTAAAATTAATAATTATTGGTACCCTTTATCGTATTATTTTTGAACACGCGATGACAGATTTTTTGTGACATTAATTCATTTTTATTAGGGATCGCTATTGAGTTTTAGAAAGTAAAGCTGCATTTATAGTACGTGCCGATGTCACTTACTATAAAAACAGCTTTGTAATGGTGAAAAGATTTTTGCAATCGGTCCAGAAGTTTTTATGTAAAAATGTTAACATATTTTGCAAATTCGCTATGCAATTTTTAAGATATAACAGCTACTGAACTCCGGAAATAACCGCTAGAAATAGAAAAATATTCTTGATATTAGAAAAAGATTGTTTTTATACTAAACCTTAAGTGTAAAAGGATAAGGTTTCAAATATGGAAATGTTTTTCCAAGCCATTTGTCTGTCTGGGGAGCGATCGTCTCTTGGTTCGCTCGCTTCAAGTGTCCGTTACCGAAAATATGGTTGGTTGTCTCTCGGGTGCTTTTTGGAGAAGTAGAAAAATGGTATATCATTGTAAGGGTGAACCTTGAGGTCGATTTGCTTAGGATCCGAATGGGTCAGGTACGGTAATATTTTATACGTGGGCTCCTCTGTGCCCATATTGTTGTACTGCGTGCTTATATTTTTTCTACACTGACATTTGATCCTTTTATATCCGTAAACTTACTCGTATCTGTTTTGTTAGAGAACTATGTCAATATTTGTTTTCTTTTTTATTGCTGATAGGTTAGACACTTAATGGTAAGTGATGTAACAATTTAGATTGAAGCGCACTAATTTGGTAAGAGGCAATTTACCTTTTATTTATCTCCCACCAGTCCAGACTTATTTACCTTTCTTATTTGCTTCCGTGCTTATTTAGTTTCTTAATGCACTAATTTATCATAATAATAGACAGAAGCGTTAGGCAATTTATTAAGCGCAAGAATACAGTATAAAAATGAGAGTGTTTTAGAATATACGACTTAACCAAAACATATTAATTTTCTGCAAATATTTATATTTATTATAATAATCATATAGTTACATGTTATATAACGTTGTGCATGAGGTAATCAGTGAAATGAAGCTAACCAGAACATCACGTAAGGAAAATGTTGATGACACCTTATATAAAATAGCAATAAAAGTAAAACTGTTATAAGTTATAAATAATCCCAGGATACGTCACGCTTATCGAAATCGATATTGAGGTTTCTATTAAGATTTTCTCAATATTTGCCCGAAGTTGGGAAAAATTTGGCGGTGTGATCCACCCCCGTGCCTCGGAGAGCACGTTAAGCCGTCGGTCCTGCGCCTTATATCTGTCCAGTCGTGTCTGATTACCGTCACGTCGGACTATGAGAGTGAAGGAATAGAGAGTGTACTTATGTACTATGCCTGCCGCAGTGGAGCAGCGTGGTTGGTCTATGCTCTAAAAACCCTCTCTCCTAGGAGTGAGGAGACATGTGCCCAGCAGTGGGACGTTAATGAGCTGCTACTTACCTTATGCCGCCAGAATACTTTTCATTGTCAATATTCCTCATAATGAAATATATTATCGTGTAATAATTTGTAACAGGGGACATGTGAAACATCTAGAAGGCATCTATGACACAATACCCAACTTATGGATCAGGATTGTGAGACTCGGCGATGAAGAAGGCATTGCAATATCCACTGAAACCTAGCGAAACCCTCTTCATCTATGAATGAGGCACCATGTGTCCGACTGAAGATTCATAGATGCAGGAGGATCCCGTCTCTTTTTGTCCCATATCATCTGTGAGAGAGCGTGACACTAGAGTAACTTTTAGTCTCTCTCTCTCTCTCAATTGATTTATAAAATGTTAACCATCATCAAAATTCAACGACTAAATAAACCGTGCGTGTAAAATATTGAATAACTTTATACAGTGAACTGTCCAGAACAAACGAAGATAGAATTTATTCCGCAAATTTTTAGGACATGTAATTTATAACTCGTAAAGTCATGTCCGCGGAAATTTAATGTTTAAATTATATGTAGGAAATGGTGTGATTCTTAATGGAAGACAATTTGAATGTACAGCTATTTTTTAATATTGCGTTTTGATTTCTTAACAAGTAGTTTTAGTTTTAATTATCATTAAAGTAAAACGAATAAAAACCAGCTGTTTTCAAGAGAGTTGCTTGTTTGGGAATATTAGCTTTATTTATTTCATTGTATAACTTTTAATGACTATTTATATATTTATACAGTGATAGGCAAATCCATCAAGTTAAATTCCTTACGCATTTAATTATATATTAATAAAAATATAGTTTTTAAAAGCGCTTGAAGAAAAAAAACATAACTTATAGTAAATCATGTTTGTCATCTAGTTATTCATTTATTTATTAACCCAATTGTATACCATTCTGAAATTATAACTATAACAAAGCTTATAATAGGAAACGGCTTGATAAAAGGCGGTCTTACAGCGATCTTTTCCAGACAACAATAAAAGCAAAGAAAGACGTGTAAACTTAGAGGTAGGCGGTGTAAGTTCAAAACTATTTTATACTATTATATACGACTTAAATACTGTATGTATGTATTTATATATAAGCGACTTAAATATAAACTAAGATATATAGTGATATATTACTACTGTACTACTTTAATATGACTCTTATTAAAACAAACGATATATATAGTTTGTTCCACATTATCTTCTAAACAAATGGACTGCCTTTGATATGACTTTCATGGATTGATAGCTGATGTTATTAGGAATGATATGTGTTGCTTATTTTGACGTTTTTTATTTGGTTGTTTCAGATTTACCCAGATTCGTGGGCCCGGGGTCAAACGTCACGGTAGCAGTCGGAAGAGATGCAGCGCTCACATGCAGGGTTGACAACTTACAAAGTTTTAAGGTAGAAATAAAGTTATTAATTATTTAATCCTTCAAATTTTATTCAATAATAACTTATTTTTACCCTATTTTGTAAACATAAGTTTGCAAAACAGTTGTAGAAACCAGCTGTAGCCGGTGTCTAAGTATTATTAATTCGAATCTCTTTTCTACAACGTCCCTTCTTATTTGTCATAAAAAATATACTTTAACACTATGGATCTTCATACAGTTTTTACCAATAGATAGAGTGATTTACGAGGAAGATATTGGTGTATAATTTATATAGGTTTTGTGTAAATCAGTTAAAATGTAGCTATAAATGATGGATACGTCGGAAACTGTTACGACGCCTGAGAGCTGTCATCAAAAGGACTGCCGATTCCCTTTGAAATATGGCAAAAGTATATGACATAACATGATTTTTTAAGAAAAACTCACTATACGTATTTTATCTTTTAAAAAACCACATAAATCACGAAAAATGGGGTGACTGCAAAGTTGTTAACACAGATACAGCATTATTTTTTAACGATTAAAATAGATTACTTACCTAATGTATTTCATATTAATTATAATATTTCACACCATATCCTTTGTAACATTAAGGAGTTATGGAAAAAATAATTAACACAGGTGTTAATGAACTCAATCACGTTACATTTAAACATTATATAATGTATATATGCGACTTATTAAGTTGATGCAATCCGATGTCTAATAAAACATAATGCCTTAGTACCATTGCGAAGCCAGGGTCGATTGCTAGTACATAATATTATAAGAATTAATTGTAACATAGCAAAAAAAAATCTATTAATCGCTTTTTAATGTTCTTTCGCAAAAAAAGGAAGCCCTTATACATTTTCTGACCGTCTATTATTTCGCCCGCTCCGATGTCTTTGTTTTTAAAATTATTGAAGCCGACAAATTAAAATACGGCCAAGTTTTAAATCTTTATTCCACTGCAAAGGGAAAAGGTTGTAAAAGCTTGAAAGAAAATAAACAATTTAACCTTTGTTTGTTTATAATTACTGGACTTTTGTAACACTTCATTCAAGGTAAGTACCTTGAAGTAAAAATACATATCAAGGTCTAATTATCTTTATTTCACTTAGTTTTTAATTGCTTCCTTTTAGATTATTAGATACACACTTACATTCATAATCTAATCAATATACAGATTTTACTTTACATCGAATATACATTTAACTAATACATTTTTAAATTCGCCACATCATTTACGTAGAATAGTATTGAAAAGTTCTTGATTTTAAGGCGGTAATTAAAGATATTTTTAAATCGCTCCATTAGTTGTTAGTTTGATAAAAATAAGAACAGTATAGGTATATCGGTGGGTATCATTGGCATCCATGGAATATGAGCTAACTCACCAGTCGCAGGCCCAGTTATAAGGGTCGCTACAATTTTCTTTAAATTCGTTATATATTTGGATTGGAATGTCCGATTTTAATTATTTAAAAAGTATTTTACAGGTATTGAAACGGTCTTTGATAAAATATTTAAAAGGATAAGGATTAATACAGCGGTATGAATAATATAGTTGGATTATTGTCTGCACTTTTATTAACCTCTGAAATGTAAAAAAGTAGTTATAGTGGCATAACTACAGTATTTGGAAATATGGTATTTTAGAATTTTTGGTAGATATTAATACTCTCTATAATATTGTAGAACATTTTTTTGTTCTATCAGTAATAGTTTCCCCAGTGCACGCGATGACAATTTTTTTGTAGCTATTTTTTTACACCGTGGTTTACATTAATGCATTTTTATTAGGGATCCCTGGTTTTTCTTAGAAAGTATTAAATCTTGTTTCACTCAGAAAAAATGCAACTTTCTAATGGTGATAAAAGTTTTGAAATCGGTAGTAGTTTTTTTGTGAAAACGTTACAAACATACATATACGAGTATATTTATGTATTCTATTTTCAGACATATTAATGTATGAATGTATGTAGTGTATTTATTATTCTCACCACCTAACTCTAAACTCTTAACTAAGTCTCCTTCCTAAAGTATATTTACTTCGTGTGGTGAACAATAAAGTATAAATAAATATATACAAAAAGACAAATGTTTCCTCTTTATTTTATTAGTTTAGAGTAAGATACATTTACTTCAGTAGTAATCATTATGCCATCGTGTTTTCCCGTCACAAAGGTCAATTTCCGTTATAAATTTCGCAGTCCGACTCCTCGTGATTGTCTGCAAATGATTAATGAAGGGAATGGTGACGCTTTTTTAATTTTTACTTGATCATGTTTTATTCAGCTGATCGTGATAAATGCTCGCCTTCTAATCTATAGCGTGACTTTAGCTTTTAAGTCGCAGGAAAATTAAGCTTTAATAATATATAATCTACAGAAATTTCATCAAACGATCACTCTTATCTTACACGATGTTCTTTAAAACCCTACTGAAATGTTTTTCATATTTCCTTTGCTTTTATAATAAATTTAATTTATGTACAGAAAAAAGACTAACTACAAGTGAAATAGAAAAAAAGAAGAAGAAGCTTCAAATAAAGAAATATCAGAAAAATTGCTTAATTATGTAAAAATTATAGCATCACGCCTCATTCCCATAGGGGTAGGCAGAGACCACGTCTTTTTCTTCTCATTAAACCTTTCGTACAAGTTTGTCGGTATAGAGTACTCTTGACCTGGCCTTTATATAAGATGTCCTGGATTTGGTTCAGGCACGGTAGCCTTGGTCTTCCTCTTCCAAATTTCCTATTCCATCTTGACTCACAATTTCTTTTTGTCAGTTTCTCTACGTGCCGAAAGCATCTAAGCATACCTTTCTCAATTTTAGTTACTACATCTTCTTTTATACCACAACGTTCTCTTAGCTCACTATTTCTTACTCTTACTCTTTGTCACTCAGTTTCAATCCACTCATACTTCTCAATGCTCTCATGTCTACTGCATTTAATTTACTTTTATGCTTCTTCTGCCATACCCCACTTTCACTACCATGCATAAGTGTTTGTACCAACACTTCTACGTGCCCAGCTAGTCTGGCCCTTTGAGACACCCTCTGTCTATTCATAAAAGCGTGCTACTCTCATTTCAATACCACTTTCACATGTTCCATCTTTTGTAAATTTGGATTCTAAATATACAAATTCTTTCACATCTTCCATTTGTTCCCCATCTATCATAATATTGCAATTCACCATAAATTCATGTCTTTCAAAAAGCATAACTTTCGTTTTCTTTACATTCACTTCAATTACTTTCATAATATTTGCCATCTCCTGTAGCTCATTAGCAGATTCCTTATTATTAAGTAAACATTTCATGAGTAATTCATTCTTTCTGGACCCATACATACTTTCTTTTAAATCTGTCAAACAGTTATCCATGAATAGGTTAAACAGCCTAGGTGACGCAACACATCCTTTAATTAAATCTTACTCAAATTTTGACTTGTTTCAATAAACATTAGGTTTCTTGACCTAATTATTAACATCTAAATATCAACTTTTACTAAATACGTATAAACTTTAGATAGCCAGGACTAATAACCCTATTTTCTGAAAACAACTGGATCAATTACAACAGAACATGGGTTAATATGTAGCTGATATTACGAGAAATAAAATACCTTTGACACTATATACTCGATGGATTGTAAATTTAAC
The DNA here is from genome assembly GCA_015832385.1 of Elymnias hypermnestra. Taxonomy (NCBI): domain Eukaryota; kingdom Metazoa; phylum Arthropoda; class Insecta; order Lepidoptera; family Nymphalidae; genus Elymnias; species Elymnias hypermnestra. Next base: position 1,809,405 of record JACTOM010000894.1, read on the forward strand.
ATTCGTTATATAAAAGAATGGATTTCTCCATAGTTAAAGAAAATTGCAAAGTGTCTGGATAAAACTAGTTATTATAAACAAGGGCTTTAATTTATTGCAAAACGGGGATCGTTAAAATAACTAATTATAGTTTATTTCTAAAGGCTATGAACGTTTGGAAACACTATATAAATGAAATTTATTCAAGTAAATAGTTCTGTTTAATTAACATTCCCGTTAATATTATGCGAACGTTTGGGAAAGTATATTAATCAAAAACGTTAACGTTGGACGTATTCTCATTATATTGTTTTATATTTATAGCTGTATGAAAATAATTTATTGATGGCAATTATCGATGAAATTTTAATTGCAAGGTTCGGAGAAACTTTAACATTTGTACATTATTTGTTTTGTTTTTTGGCTTGGTTTGGTATTATATTAAATTTTATAAGCTGAATTTTCTATTGGCAATAAATGTACCAGTTTCGATAGTCGATCCTAGCGATAATGTAACTATAGTTTACAATTTCATAACAATATCTATATAATAGATAGAATACTTTATGTTGAATACAACAATCACAAAACAAGTTCTACAGAAAATTACTTACACAATGAATATAAATAAATAGGCGACAGAAACAGTCTCCGTATTAAAAGGAAGGGTAGGTGATATATTTATTTTCATAAATTATACATAGCTACAAACAATTGCATTCGTATTTAAATTTACAATAAACAAATCTGTTATTATCTACTATTTAAAATCGATCGATTTTTTTTTATTGCTGACAGATTAGCGCTTGACTGTGATCTCACCTGATAGCAAGTGATGATACAGTCTAAGATGGAAGCGCGCTAATCTACTAGCCACGGCCAAAGCCTCCCACTAGTTCAGACTCAGACAAATTAGAAAACACAATTTCCTAACTTCGTCCTACCGGGGATCGAACCCGGGACCTCCGCTAGCAAAGCGAATACTCGCACCATTGCGCCAGCGAGGTCGTCAAAAGGCGATTATATGTATAGTAGAATATAAATAATAGAATATATATATGATCCAGTGGTGAGGAATGAGATGTGGTCAACGTTATCTACGTATGGGGTGAGAGGTAATCTGATTCAAGCATTGAAGTCTCTCTATAAGGGTTCTAGTGCTTGTGTCAGAATAAACGGAGTATACAGAGAGTGGTTTCCTGACGAACGAGGTGTTCGCCAGGGATGCGTTGCATCACCAGGCTGTTCAACCTATTCATGGATAAATGTTTGACAGATTTAAAAGAAAGTATGTATGGATTAAGAATGAATGAATTACTCGTCAAATGTTTACTCTATGCTGATGATCAAGTAATACTTGCATCATCTGCTAATGAGCTACAGGAGATGGTAAATATTATAAATGAAGCTTTGAAAAGGAAAGGAATGAAAGTGAATGTAAACAAAACGAAAGTTATGCTTTTGGAGCTCTGCACGCCTTTATCTATAGCAATATGGTGTCTCAAAGGGCCAGACTGGCTGAGTATGCAGGAGTGTTGGTACCAACACTTTTGTATGGTAGTGAAAGTTGGGTATGGCAAAAGAATCACATAAGTAAAATAAAAGCGGTAGAGATGAGAGTGTTGAGCAGTATGAGTGGATTGAAACTGAGTGACAAAAGAAGAAATAGTGTTATAAGAGAACGTATAAAAGAAGATGTAGTGTCTAAAATTTTAAGAAAGGTATGCTTAGATGGTTTGGGCACGTAGAGCGAATGATCGAAAGGAGACTGACAAAAGGATTTATGAGTCAAGAGTCAATGCGAAAGAAGGTGAAGTTTGTTGGAAGGGAAAGACCAAGGCGAACGTTCCTGGACCAAATCCAGGATATTTTAAATAAGGGCCAGGTCAAGAGTACTCTAAACCAACGAACTTGTATGAAAAGTTTAATGATAATGAAAAAGGCGAAGGAGATATGAAAGGATCGTGGCAAGTGGAAGCACGTGGTCTCTGCCTACCCCTATGGGAATGAGGCGTGATGCTATGTATGCAAATGTATAGTTTTATGTCTCACAAGCTTCTGTCTTACAGACGTCAAATTAATTAATATCATTTACTAAGATTTGATTTTTTTTACACGACAAATGTGTACGTGTTATATACAAGGTGTAAGGAGACTCCTTTCAAAACGAAGACAGACGACAGTACTAATAACGCTTTTTATAATGGGACGAAAAAAAATCAATACTGGTTTAAAAAAATCATATTTTTAAACCGTTCTATGAGTAAAGTTTACGCTCCATCATGTTAGTACAGCTATCTTACTAAAAAGCAGGAAAGTAGCAGCCCATTAACGTCATACAGCTGGGCACAGGCCTCCTCACTCCGCGGAGAGAGGGTTTTTAGAGCATAGACCCACTACGCTGCTCCACTGCGGATTGGCATGCATACTACACAAGTGCACTCTCTATTCCTTCACTCTCATACTTCGATGTAATGGGGATCTGACACGATCGGAGAGAGATCAGGTGCAGGACTGACGGCTTAACGTGGATGAATCACATCGCCAATTTCCCAAGTTCGGGCAAATATTAAGAAAATCTTAATAGAAAACTAAATATTGATTTATGACATAGCCCGACCCGGTACCCGAATCCAGGACCTAATAATACCTAATAATGCTAATGAAACGCCTTAAAATATGATTTTAAATCAGTATCTATTTATATTCGGTCCCATTAGGTCATCATCAAAGATGTCAGTACTATCGTCTGTCTTTATTTTTGGAAGCGGTCTCTTAACATACACAATATACCCCTTTGTATATATCTTAATAATTATACATATACAACTTAATAATACTGTGTACCTTATAAACGTCTCGTACATGAAAATATGCTATCTATATGAAAATAATCTACATATTCTCTCACCCTTATACTGTATATTATTTGACCCTATTACACCATCCTATTTAAAATCGAAATTTCTGGGAGTGTACTATAGCAAAGACCTACGATCAGTTTCAATATTAACGCTGAAAATACCAACTCACCTCATCACACTAGGTTCTTTGGGAAATCTTTCACGGTTACAGCAATCCGATTGTGGAATATAAGACAAGGAAAATCATTAAATAAATTCAAACACGAAGTCGCAGGATATTACCTCTCCCAAATCACACTGTAAGAGATTTTTTTGTGGACTGGACGAGAGTGTGGGACTCACCGACAGATTCATAATACCCACTAAAACCCAGCGGAAGACCGTCATCATCCATGAGTCAGAGGTTCGCTTACACAATCTACTCTAGCACCCCGGATGCTGCTGGCTCATTTCGGTGATTCAGGGAGGGAGCAGAAGATGCGCAAACCTACGCATCCTATTTCCTAGCCTCTTCCGTCCGAGTGGAGGAACGTTTGTGGCATTCCGCCTCGCTCTTTCCGATGCCTCCTTGAGCGATATAAAAGATTCGAAAAAAGAGGTAACTGCTCTCCAGCCCGTCTCGTTAGCAACCATTGCTTCAACTATGCTAGCCAACGATAAGTTCCTTCCGATCAGACACTGTAAAAGATGATATTATTAAAATAACTACAAGCTGAACCCGCGACTTCGTCTGCGTTGAATATGTTTTTCACGGGTCTTCATTAATTTAGGCAAATTGCTAATACTTCATTGAGTTATTTGCTGTGTATTACCGCAAAGAGCTTATAGCCCTTTTTCAGTCTCTAGATTATCGCTGTACCCAATTTCATAAAACCCGTTGTTAGCTGACCTCTACTTGGCAAAATGAATATTCCTACCAAATTTTGAGTCTCTAAGTCTTATGGTTCCAGAGATATTGTGATGAGTCAATAGATACTTGGTTATCTCTTTTATATATATAGACAAAATAAAAATAAAATCTTCCCAAATAAAATTAAAATTTTCAATTCACAAATAAAAAATAGGAGTTGATCGTAAAGGGGTGAAAATTCAGGTTGCATGTTTTTTTGTATGCTGTATCGTGAAAAAATAAAAACAAAAAATTAAAAAAAAAACATTTAGGGGTGGACCACCCTTAACATTTAGGGGGATGAAAAATAGATGTTGATCATATATCCACCCTGGCCGATATGCACGCTAAGGATCACGAAAATCCTCGGCCAAACTTTGACGGCCTCGCTGGCGCAGAGGTGCGAGTATTCGCTTTGCTAGCGGAGGTCCCGGGTTCGATCCCCGGTAGGACGAGTTTAGGAAATTGTATTTTCTAATTTGTCTGAGTCTGGACTGGTGGGAGGCTTTGGCCGTGGCTAGTTANAATAAAAAGACTTACGTAAAAATACTTTGCTGTGTATTACCGCAAAGAGCTTATAGCCCTTTTTCAGGCTCTAGATTATCGCTTTACCAAATTTCAACCAATTTCATAAAACCCGTTATTAGCTGACCCCTACTTGGCAAAATGAATATTCCTACCAAATTTTGAGTCTCTAAGTCTTATGGTTCCAGAGATATTGTGATGAGTCAATAGATACCTGGTTATCTCTTTTATATATATAGACAAAATAAAAATAAAATCTTCCCAAATAAAATTTAAGTTTTCAATTCACAAATAAAAAATAGGAGTTGATCGTAAAGGGGTGAAAATTTAGGTTGCATGTATTCTTGTATGTTGTATCGTGAAAAAATGAAAACAAAAAAATTTTGTCTGAAATTTAAAATAAAAAATTTAGGGGTGGACCACCCTTAACGTTTAGGGAGGTGAAAAATAGATGTTGATTATTGTTGATCATATATTCACCCTGGCCGATATGCACGCTAAGGATCACGAAAATCGGTCGAGCCGTTACGGAGGAGTTCGGTCCCGCACACCGTGACTGGAGAATTTTATATATTAGATATGTTTATACTCAATTTGTTACTTTGTATAAATGTATGTATATTTTATTTATGTATTGTATTATATATGTACGTTATTTATTATTAGTATGTATGATCTCTTTATGCACCACCCAGCTACTTTTGCACAATTTCCATCTCCTGAGGGTTGTCTGGAAGAAATCGCTGACTAGCGATAAGACCGCCTTTTGTACTTTTATTTGTATAAGCCTTGTGCATTCACGATTTGTCATTGTATTTTAAAGGTGTACAATAAAGAGTATTATTATTATCACTTTTATTTAATGTTTCTGCTGTTAGTGTTACTTTATAAATAGTTATTGAGATTATTATATCTTTATTATTAGGTGGCGTGGTTACGAGTGGACACGCAAACGATTCTCACTATAGCTGGTCACGTGATTACGAAAAATCACCGCATCAGCGTCCAACATGGTGATGGTGCTTGGACTTTAGGCTTGCGTGACGTCAGCGCCACTGATGGAGGACGGTACATGTGCCAAGTCAACACCGAACCCATGATGAGTCAAACTCATCTACTTCAAGTAGTCGGTGAGTATAGTTCGGCTCCAATATCCTATTAAGGCCTTTAACACCTCAGAATACTCGAAGCGAGATAATGAGGGCCAAACTAAGACGTCAATTTGATATTAACAGAAGGGATGTTGGTGCCTTTCAAAGCATTTTATCCACACCAACGTCTCTCCAGACAAAATTAATGTCAGATCAATTAAAAATATTTTCAATGTGTAAAATGTTACTTAGAACTATGAGTTAGTTAGCATCATAGATGACTCAAAGACCCCAATAATAAATACGATAAATTTATTAATATTAAATATTATTTAATCTTCTAGAGTGTATTAATATATAAATGGGTTGGAGCCTTCTTTTAAGGATTGATATCACCCTTATGCCAGAAAACTCTGCACTTCCTCGACAAACAGTAAAGAAATAAACAATAAAAATGTGTGTGTGTGTGGGTGTGTGTGTATGTGTTTGGGTGTGTGTGTATGTGTGTGTGGGTGTGTGTGTGTAATGCTTTAGCCCTTCAAACTGTACCATTATACGAAACAGATTTTTCTAAATTTGGTTTATTTAGTTCATTAAATGGAAAAAACCTGTTGATAGTATTTTTAAATTATTTTGAGGTATCCAAAGATTTTATCTTCTAAAATCTATAAAACTACACTAAAGGCTTACTAATAACACTATGGGTTTACTTATAAAATTTAAAAAAGAACGAGCCATAAATAAGTTAATTTAGATATAGATTTAAAAGAAACCACAGAATTAGAAAAAATGTCACAAACTTTCCTGAATATATTTAATAGAGAACATATTCTATTAATAGAACTATGTTTAGCTAGATTAGTGTTACAGAATTAGAATTGCCGTCTTTTTGGAGAATGTTTGCAATTGCGACAACTGCCTCTTAAGTAACAAACGAGGGTAGTCAGATAACAATGTCTCTAGTTTTAGTTTTAATTTTTAGATCTTTTAATAATCTAAATTTAAAATGAATTTTAATTTTACTCTAATTTAAATTTTCTCTGGGTTTGCGAATTACTCACGCTATTGAGCCAAACCAGTATGTAATTTAAAAATTGAGGCCTGCTTGTGTTTCTCAAAGTTAGATTCCCAAGTGAACTTCCGTTATCGATGATAAACATTTCAAAAACTATTCCCGAATAGAAACTACGAAGGACGGGGCGCATTCTCTTCAAATTTAACTTAGGAAAACTCTGTCGAACTGCTTGCCTTAGTTTATTTTATCAAAGGCCAAATATCTTTACTGTTTATATGGCGAACTCTGATGAATTCGTTTGTTCTAAAGTATATAAGTCTTAGTATATTCAAATTAGATCTTTGCATTGTTACGATTTTGACCTCTTCGATGCCGCGATTGTGTTAGAATTCCCTTCCATAGTAGAAGTTTTGAGTTCTTTTGCTTTAACTTGATTAGGTCTTGTGGGCTTTGATCGTGGCTAGTTACCATCCTATTATTAAAGACACGGCGATAAAGATTTCCGGTACGAGGCTTTGAGACTGCCTCATTGGTCTAGTGGTTAGCATGTTCGACTACAGACATGAGGTGCTGGGTTCGAGTCCCGGGTCGGGCCAGTTCGAAATCGATATTGAGTTTTCTATTAAGATCTTCTCAATATTTGCCCGAAGTTGGGAAGTTGGCGGTGTGATTCACCCCGTGCCTCGGAGAGCACGTTAAGCCGTCGGTCCTGCGCCTGATCTCTCTCTCCGGTCGTGTCGGATTGCCGTCATGTCGGACTATGAGAGTGAAGGAATAGAGAGTACACTTGTGTATTATGCCTGCCAATACACAGTGGAGCAGCGTGGTGGGTCTATGCTCTAAAAACCCTCTCTCATATTAGCGAGGAGTCCTGTGCCCAGCAGTGGGACATTAATGGGCTGCTACTCACTCTCTTACCTCACGAGGCTTTGTAGAATCCATTACAGATAAATTATCTCTTAGCAGGTTGCAGGGGACAAGAATCACGTAGGTGATTGAATCTTGAACCGTCCTTTATTTCTTGTACTTCTTCTTGTTTCTCACTAACGTCCGCTACTTTTTCTCTGTAACTATTATTAATGTTATCATTTATTTTTTGTCTATCTGCTATCATTTGGACTCCTCGTACTTCGGAAACAGCTGTATCATGATTTGGCGTCGATACTAGTCCACGTCCGGAAGTTTGCCTTCTTACTGGAGTTTTTCATGTGTGCATTCTATATTAACAATTAGAGTAGTTTGTGCTTTTTTTAATTCATTTATTTACTACACTAAAAGTCCCTACGCCATCAAACTTGGCAAAGTAGTACTGGTCCAAATAACATGGACAACGTAGCCTTAACAAAACAACGTCCAAAGTTTTGTTCATAAAACTGACTATCAAAGATAATAAGAACGTCAGAGAGCGTCCTTCCAAATTAATGGGCGAGGGAAAAAATGATCTCAATCAAGAGGCATCGTTCACAGGCTGTATTATTGAAAGAACTCTCCCTTTTATCGTCCACAAGGCAGGTATTAAATGACAGCCCGTATAATTTTGTTAAGCGTCCATCGATTTCTCTCAATAGCCGTCACTTTAGACCGTACGATGGACGAAATTTATTGCTTCAATATTATTATGAACACTTTCTGAAAATGCTTTGAGTGAATACCATATGGACAGTTAAACTTATAGTATCAATATTTACTTAGTTACTTAGGTACTTGTTAGTGTATCGATGAATTAACTAGAGTAATAATGCAAGTTAAAATATTATATGACAAATTGTATACTCTTATATACCTAAATTTGGACTACTTTCCTCTTTTTGCTACTTAGTCGGTCTTTTTAGTTTTAGTAGGGAAATATCAAAAATGCTTTTCCAAAATGATTTATACAAACCCACTTCTCTAAACACTGGTCTTTGATGCACTTCGTGTTGAGTAACATCAGATGAGACGTAATAAATCTTGTTACAGTACCACCAGATATCGCTGATGAGGAAAGCAGCAGCGAGGTCCTAGTGAAAGAAGGTCAAAATGCAGTACTGCGATGTGTTGCGTCAGGAGTACCTCCACCCAATGTCACATGGAGAAGAGAAGATTCAAGGCATTTCAAAATAGACAACCAAACCCTTGGTAAGTGCATAAATCTTTTATACAGCATTTTTTAGCATTTGACTGTGATCTTCGATCTGATAATATAAGTACAGATAGAGTTACTTACAAATTTATTATATTGATGTAGACGTAGAAGACCACGAAATTATAACAATTAAAAAAGTTTCAATATGTGAACCCTAAAAGACAGACTTATGCTATTAGCCCATTGTCCTAATTCTGAAGTCCAGACAGACGAAGGCGTCGGGAATAGCCAGGGATTTTTGCAGTAAGAAAATAAATGTCACGGATAAAATTTAAAACATTATCCGGTTTATTCCTTAAAGCGTTATAAGAAAAAAAGGTTCTTTTACGACGAAGGATTGAAAGGTAATCCGGCAAACGCTCCAATACAATTCGACAAAGGGATTATCAAATTTTCTCAAGCAATGTATTATCAAGGGAAATATATTTTACGTTTACATAAACGTCTAAGGACGTCACTTGGCTTAGTAAAAAGGCTCTTTTAACTTCCTATAGCCGTTCGTGGAATAACATAAATGGCTTTCATTTACTTCAATGAGGAAAACAATATCTATACGACTGATAGGGTTATATAACTTTAGTTTTATCTATATGTCGGAGGATAAGAGAGGCGGAAAGCATAAAGCACAGGGGCGCATGGTTTTCGCCGATATAGTCATTAATGGGATCCATAATTTAATTTTCATACTTTGGGCGTTTGTGGGTAATGTTGATGCAATCAAATACTTTATTAATTAACTCGGACTACAATGTTCCCCGATATCAACGTAAACAATCTAATTGACAATATTAGCTAGGAACGCGACAGTTCCAACAGTCGACCGCTCGGGTTGAACGGTACTCGAGAAATGCCTAGATACGCGCTGGATCGCCACTTATTGACTCTGTCCCACTCCGTCAGACAGATGGCGCCAGCGTTCCACAGACTATTGCACTCCGACATATATATAATTGAAGGCCTTACATTGCTAATAGGTTAGAGCTTCACTATGATATAGCTGAAGCGAATTTATCTGGTAATAGACTTCTAGTTTCTACACAGCATCGTACCGGAATGAAAATTCTTTTTTTGGCTCCACGTCTTTATTGGTAGGGTGGTAAATAGTCACAGACGAAATCTGCTGCCAATTCAGACTCAGATAAATAAACAAGAAAGCAAGTTTCCAGCAATCAATCAAAGTTGACAGCGAGAAGAAATCAGCTAAAGAAAATCCACATTTGCAAAGAGGAAAGTCTAATTGGTTTATGCAGAAGCTTGATTTAAAAGTTAATTATTAATAATGGAACAGTAAATAGATAAATGAGATAATAGAGCCATTAAATCAGGGAAACCGTCAAGGTGACGAATATGATATTTATAAATTGAAATCCTTTAAATGGGAAAATCACTAAAACTAAAGACAGATCAAAAGATCTGTTATTGTAGTTAAAATAAGCTTTTTTCCTATAGTAATAAATTTTACAACAGAAACAGTACATAATAAGCTATTTTAATGAAACATTGTTTTGTTTGAACAATGCGGTTCGAAAGCAGATAGGTGTTGTATAGTTTCATCCATAAACTTTGCTTGGAAATCCTAGTTATCTGTTATGCTCTGGGAAGTGGACACGCTATATTCTTCTTTATTGCATAAATAATAAGGCAGCTAGTCCTTCGCACTGCGGTTAATGTTATAATGTACATAACAAAAACATTTTCATTGTTCGTACGTAGGTAATACTAGAAATTGTACGACCAACAGTTAGTGCTGATAAACAAAGGGAAACTTCTCCAACTGTGGTTGCAAATTGAATGTAAACCTAATTTGCATTGCGAATCAACTAAACTTTTGATGTTGCATAGATTGTCACTTTAAGAGTTTTTTTATTACACGTTTCTATTTTAAAAAAAAGTAAGTAGCAGCCCATTAACGTCCCACTGCTGGGCACAGACCTCCTCACTCCGAGGACCCACCACGCTGCTCCATTGCGGATTGGCAGGCATAGTACACAAGTGCACTCTCTATTCCTTCACTCTCATCCGACACAACTGGAGAGAAATTAGGCGCAGGACCGACGGCTTAACGTGCTCTCCGAGGCACGGGGGTGGATCATACCGCCAACTTCCCAATTTCGGGTAAATATTGAGAAAATCCTAATAGAAAACTCAATATAGATTTTTGAATTGGCCCGACCCGGGACTCGAATCCAGGACCTCATGTCTGTAGTCGAACATGCTAACCACTAGACCAATGAAGACGTTTCTTTTATTAAAGTAAAACTTCTTAGAGTAGTAGGCTATAGATAATTGGGTGACAACACTGATAGCTCTGAAATGTTGGGAGTTATTGAGTATTATAACATTTTATTCTCTCTAGTATTTAAATATATATAACTTGCACTATACTAATAACTACTTCACTGTTTCAATTTATATAAATTAGCACTACTTTCCTTAAAACAACTACACCACAAAGCAGCTCGAAAGAGTGTCTTCACGAAATTGTTCCGCTCGTTAGAGTTTCCTAAAATTGCACATATGTTTTTTAATTTTTTAAGTGTTGCCACTGAATTACTACTGTTGAAAAACGTTTCAGAGCTATCGGTGTTGTCATCTAACTATCTATAGTCTAACAGTAGGAAAATCTTTGATTACGCTTTACGCGAGCTTAGTTTACTCAATCACACTTTACTTAAAATATATCTACGAAAGATGGATAAAAAAAAAATATAAAATTTCATGCATTAGAATCGCAAGCAGTGAAATATCCTTTACGTGTAAACACCGATACATATATTTGTCAACGATGTGCTTTTTCAAACAATAAAATTAAGAAAAGGTTAGGGTTTCTTTATAGTGCTTTTGGGATTACAAAAAAAAAAATATGAAATAACTCCAATTCTGAAATTATTAAATTAAAACACATACAATGAGGGGTTGGAAATACCCCTCTTCAAGCCGGCAAGGTTAATATTAGTTGTATTTCAAATGTTACTTTCCAATATATAAGACGTGTCAATCCAATTCCTCATGTTTATTCCATTAATATACGTTTTCGGTCTAACGAAAATAAAAGTTATAGAGATATCTGGAATTAAAACTTATCCAGATAAATACGAGATTAATACAGATAACGACATCGAAAAAAAAGTTTCGATCAATTATAATTTTCTCAAACTCTGAACAAGTTTGACAGTTCAGAGCAAACTTCAACACCGGGGAAGTTCCTCGTGAAGCAGTTTACCCTCAATCAAGTATCGTCTACTTTTGCTTACAATCGAAAACTATTTGGACTTTTCCGAGCAGATAATTTCTAGCTCGTTGCGTTTTGTATCAAAGCTGGCACAAAGCCTGAGATCGCCTTGCCTTTATTTTGCTCTTTTTATAAAGGTCTTAAGTGGAAAATGTTTGCCAACTATTCTAGGAAGAAATAGTCTAACGTTGTTCAAGCTATTTTTATTTCGTAAATCTCATTGTATTACTTTCTTAAAAAGACATTTGATTAATAAAACCAATTTAGGCATTATGACGATTTTATGATATAAAAGAAGATGCAGTGACTAAAATTGAAGAAGGTAAACAAAAAGGATTTATGAGTCAAGAGTGAATGGGAAGGTTGAAAGAAGAAGACCAGGGCGAACGTATCTGAACCAAATCAAGGACATTTTAAATAAGGGCCAGGTCAAGAGTAATCTAATTCGACAAACTTGTATGAAAAGTTTAATGAGAATGAAAGAAGCGAAGGGAATATGCAAAGATTGTGGCAAGTGGAATGACGTGATCTCTGCCTACCCATATGGGAATGAGGCTTGATGCTATGTAATGAAAGGAGACTGACAAAAAGGATTTATGAGTCAAGAGTGAATGGAAAAGTTGAAAGATCAAGACCAGGGCGAACGTTTCTGAACTAAATCCAGGACATTTTAAATAAGGACCCGATCAAGAGTACTCTAACTCGAAGAACTTGTATGAAAGGTTTAATGAGAATAAAAGAAGCGAAAGGAATATGCAAAGAGAATCATCGAAGTATTCGATTCATCGGCTGGAGTAATGTTGAGTTATTCGTCCATTTGTCGAGCGTAATGCAAATTTAAGACTTATCTGGTTTTCTCATGGATGCCATCAACAGAACTGGATTTAAAAAAAAATGGGACCCTACGACAAGCACCACCTTTCATATTAAACAAATCATCAAGATCGGTTCACACCAGTCGAAAATTATGAGGTAACAAAAAATACAGACGAATTGATAACCTCCTCCTTCTTTTGAAGTCGGTTAAAAATATCAACGAAATGGTGAAGACCGGATTTGTATCGTGTGATGTTATTTTTCTGTAACGACAGTAAAAACGATGTTAAAACTGTGCCAACACGTCGTTGAGGAAAACATCTCTCCATGTTTCCTTAATGGTTACAGATACATTAGATTTTTTTTTGTATTACTTTTTTTACTGGTCGACTTTTCCACTCTATTTGTAGAACTTTGAGTGTTTCTACATAATACTAGCTGTTTAACGCCACTTCGTCTGTGTAGACTTTTTAAATGTAGGATTTAAGTATAAGGTAAAAAAATTTAAGTAGCAGCCCATTAACGTCCCACAGCTGGGCACAGGCCTCCTCACTCATATGAGAGAGGGTTCTTAGAGCATAGACCCACCACGCTGCTCCATTGCGGATTGGCAGGCATAGTACACAAGTGTACTCTCTATTCCTTCACTCTCATAGCCCGATGTGACGGTAATCCGACACAACCGGAGAGAGATCAGGCGCAGGACCGACGGCCTAACGTGCTCTCCGAGGCACGGGGGTGGATCACACCGCCAACTTCCCAACTTCGGGCTAATATTTAGAAAATCTTAATAGAAAACTCAATATCTATTTTTATAATTGGCCCGACCCGGGACTCGAACCCAGGACCTCATGTCTGTAGTCGAACATGCTAACCACTAGACCAATGAGGCAGTGAGGATTTAAGTATAGCGATATTTTTTTGAGGCCCCACTCTCTCGTGAGCTCCTGCTGTCACTACCACCAGGTGTAGGTAATGATGACGGCATAGACGATGTGACGGCTCTGGCAGAACTTGGATATGACTAACGTTAGAACAGCGGTTTGAGTGTCCGTCTGTGTTATTTTCCTAACGCAATAATCTGTCTGCGCTTGGTTACAGTAGATTTTGTTTCGATTGCCCTGCGGGCCGCTTGAAGCTAAAGTAGCTCTTAGGACTTAAATGTTTATGAAAGACTACCAAATGTTATGATTTTTGTGATTGTTAATTATTAAACTTTACAATGTTATCTTTTGTTTATTTAATTAAGATTCTGGTGTTGCGTAAACTTTGAAATAGCAAAAAGTCCGTCATGTATTTATAGGCTCATAACTTACATCAAGTGTTTTCATTGTTATTCACATCACTTATATAATCAAAAACACAAATAATTACAAATAAACACTCACAGTTTATAAAACACCACAAAAAAACTTAACAACGGTAACGGTCACTTTGTAACTGGTTTATTATTTGTTTCTTCTATTGTCTGGTCTCATCTCTACGTATATTGTGTTATGATAATTACAGAGAGTTGAGTTAGTACTGTGATATCATGTCTACTTATTATCATGTCAAACGGTAGTTAACACGGACAATCAAACGGTTGGTAGCCAGAAACAAATCTGGCACCGGGCATCGTCAATGCCTGAGAAAATTAGTCTGGGAATTGCCTCGAGTTCCGTACCCCACGACTTAGTTGTGAAGAACCTCAAATGATGATTTTTTTGACCCTTATTTTTAGTTTTCTTTATTTCAAATATAGGTGTATTCCGATCACTTATATATAGAAACTTTGCTCTTATATAACTCTATCTATATGTGGTTAATGTCACACTGCTGGGTACAGGCATAGTACACTAGTACACTCTCTATTCCTTCACTCTCATAGTCCGGTGTGACAGCAAATCTGACACGACTGGAGAGAGATCAGACGCAGAACTGACGGCTTAAAGTGCTCTCTGAGGCACGGGGGTGGATCACACCACCAACTTCCCAACTTCGAGCAAATATTGAGAAAATCTTAAAAACAAAGACCCAGGGCCTCATATCAGTAGTCGAACATTCTAACCACTAGACCAATGAGGCAGTCGGCTTACTTATAAGTGGTAACTGCATGACAATCCGTTGGCTTCATTTTAAGTTTATCAGAAACAGACCGGGCCGAGAACTTTGTTAGTTAATCTATAGTTTTATATTTATTAACAAACACTTTATTCATTGTTTATATGTCTTAGTAACAGACGATATAACAGACGACTTATTTGTATATATTCTTTTGTTAATTGTGTTAGTTGTATAAGCCTAACAATAATAGAAATTTGCAAATTCATAGTTACCGTTTGTTCCAGTATCGAAACACAATGGAGAATGGCTAAACATGACTGGAGTTGAACGAGCAACGTCGGGGGCATATCTCTGTATAGCTACCAACGGGGTTCCACCTTCAGTCAGCAAGAGGATACAAATAAACGTTATGTGTGAGTTCAATCAATGACCGCAGAGCAAAATTAAATTGTGTGGCTTAATCCAACCATTATTGGATTGAATACACTTTGACAGTGCTGTGATAGAGCCCAATGAATAACCATGCAGATTATTGTTAATAGTTACTGTTTTATAAAATAGACAGGTATCAGTGAGTTCTGTTTTTAATTTATATATTTTATTATTGTTTAACATGTATTATAGTGGTTTTCGCTGAAGGAAATGATCAGGAAACTAACCTATCCTGGAAACAATTCCATGATGTTTATCTAAACTAATATTAAAAAGAGGAAACGTTTGTGTTTCACACAAAAACTACTGGAGCGTTTTCAAAAATGTTTTCACTATTAGAAAGCTGCAGTTTCACTTTACGACACAGGCTATAATACTTTCTCAATAAAATAGGGATCCTTAAGAAAAATGCCATAATGTAACCCAAGGTGTGAAACAAAAAATCTGTTATCGCGTGCCCTTGCGAAAACTATTGAAGATAGAACAAAGAAATGTTCTACAACATTGAAGAACGTACTAATATCTATAAAAAAGTTGACAATACTATATGTTCAACTAATGTAGTTATGCCACTATAACTACTTTTGTACATTTTAAATGTTAATCAATATGCCGGCAATATTCAAGTCATATTATTCATACCTCTGTATTAACTCTTATTCTATTAAAATATATTTTATTAAATACGTTTCTGTTTAGTTTAGTTTCGATTTGTTTCATTTTATTTCGATCGATACCTGTATATGTGTGTCCCGTAAAACTACAGTGTGGTGGGTCTATGTTCTGGAAACCCTCTCTCCTTTGAGTTACGAGGCTTGTGCCCAGCAATGGGACATTAATGGGCTAATACTTACCTTAACTTTACTGCGAATTTAAAGTTACCATCATATCATTATATTAACCTATCCTGTATTTGATCAATTTGAAACATTCGTGAGCTTAACAACTGTGTCATCATGGCAAAAGAATAGAAAAAAAGTATCACATCTGGAAGCCTTAATTGGTGGGAAAGTCAGAAATGAAATTGCCACTGACAAGCCAGAATTGCCACGCTCTGTTGGACCAGACACGTTGAATGAATGGCTAACGTTAGAACAACGAAACAAGCGTAATGTTTGTAGTAAAAATTGGTCCTTTATAATCTAATTGAAAAGTTTTTCAAGTTGAATTGGTTTGGGGTATTGATTCGTACAAGGTTTTCTCTGATTTATTTCCGCGGCAGGGAAATGTTTTTCGTTTTTAATCGGATAAAACATCACTTATTTTTCAATTAAATTATTAATTGTTTCGACGTTTTAAAAAGTGTTAGACTTTAGACATACAGTTCGTATATTTTTATGATTAGGTTAGATTTTTTACCTTTAAAATCGAATTCATAGGGAGGCAATTAAAAAAAAAACGAATGATAACAAAATCGAGGGATACAGTTTGGTGATGTAGCTACATATCTATCACCTTCATTCGGCATACAATTACACCAATAGATAGCTACTAGATCATTTAATTTATTACGCTAAATAAGGACTGTAACACATCGCGCGGTAGATGGGGAAGCCCCGTTACGAAACGTATTCACGTACTACAAACGGCCGTGCAATAATACAGCCACATCAATATATTTTGTAATATTTAACGTCCCACTGGGCACAGGTCTCTTCACTTATAAAAGAGAGGGTTTTAGAGCATAGAACCACCACACTATTCCTCTGCGGGTTGGCAAGCAGACATAAGTGCACTCTCTATTCATTCAATCTCATGGTGGAATGTGATGGCAATCCGACATGACTGGGGAGAGATCAGGCACAGTACCGACGGTTATACATGCACTTCAAGGCGCGAGGGTGGAGCACACTAACTAGACAACGTAGGCCAAAAATCGAGAATTTCTTAACAGTAAACACGATATGGATTTAAAGCAAAAAGTATTATTCTACATATAAGCGTTTGTGATCGCATCTGATGATGCAGTTTTAAATTGAAGTGCGCAAATCTGGCGCACAAAATATGTGTTTATTTGGCGGTATATCTTTGCTGGTAGGGTGGTAACTTGCCACGGCCGTCTATTAGCTGTCCAGACTCAGGCAAATTGAAAATACATAGCATAGCATATCTCCTTCGCTTCTTTCATTCTCATTAAACCTTTCATACAAGTTCGTCGATTTAGAGTTTTCTTGACCTTGCCCTTATGTAAAATGTCCTGGATTTGGTCCAAGAACGTTCGCCTTGGTCTTCCTCTTCTAACTTTCGCATTCAGTCTTGTCTCATAAATCTTTTTTGTCAGTCTTCTTTCATTTATTCTCTGTTCGTGCCCGAACCATCTGAGCATACCTTTCTCAACTTTAGCCTCTTCCTCTTTTTGTGTCACAACGTTCTCTTATCTCACTGTTTCTTACTTTATCACTCATTTTCAATCCACTCATACTTCGCATCTATCTATCATATTTATTTTTCGGTTATGCTTCTTCTGCCATACCCGACTTTCACTATCTACAAAAACACTCTAGCATGCACAGCCAGTCTGGCCATTTAAGACACCATCTGGCTGCTCATAAAGGCGTGCAGAGTACCATTTACCATATTCTGTATACGAGTATTCATTTTCCTTTCAATATCACCTTCACATGTTCAATCTTTTGTAAATTTAGGTCCCAAGTATACAAATCCTTTCATTTTCCTTTATTTTAATTATTATTATATATTATTATTAATTTTGTTACATTTTTTATCAGGTCCTGTAACTTCAGATAGAATATAAGGATAGATTAAGTAGTATCGGGCTGCGTTTGTGGCGGCACCCGGGCTAGGGATACAGCTGAAAATCAGCGCTGCATGGTCTGGAGACTGTGTAGCTCAAATGCTGAGCTGGGTTCATTTTCTAGACTATGCCACACATCGCAGGGTATTGTAAAATGTACTAAAATATATTGAGATGTGTGGCATAATGTATAAATAAAGATATTTTTCTTTCTTTCTTTTTCTTTCACATCTTCACTTGTCAAGATGGAAGTGCGGTTATCTGATAAGAGGTAATTTACCTCTTATGCTTATACAGTATCCTGCTGGAACACAAATCTGCTTATTTAGCGGTACGTCTTTGCTGGTAGGGTGGTAACTAGCCGAAGCCTCCTACCAGTTCAGACTCAGGTAAATTAGGAAATACAATTTCCTAAATCTGCCCTATTGATGATCGAACTCAGTACCTCTGCTCGTAAAGCGAAGTCGACAAAATTAAAAATAATGTGTTGTTAACATTTCTAATTTTATGCACAGATATAAATTTAAAGATATAATGACGGTGTAATATTTTCTACGAAGTAAGCGATATTAATTTGCATGCAACAACGTTTAACCCATCTGATCCTTTTGAATGCAATTTTTAATTAATATTTAAAATTCATTATGCTTGTCTCACAACGTTTTCAAGAAAATACTGTTGTATATTAGAAAAAATATCACAGTTTATATTAAATTTTAACTTCCTTTTATAGAAACGAGCTTTTCCTAGAATTCTGTTTGCAAGCAGGAAAATGTTTTTCCTGAACTTTATTACTAACTATTTATAGTTTCTATATTGAGTATTATAAAATACAGGGTAAGATTCTATTACATTTTGTATTAGAATCTAGTGTAAAAAATATATAAGAGCCAAGCGTTGTGCACTTTAAGTTTAAAAAACTTTCTTTGAACTTAAGCAGAGTTTTTTAAGCATATACCCACCACATTGGCTGGATAAAGTAACTTATTAACGACTTCACACATATTCATAATCTAATTAATATACAGATTTTACTTTACAACGAATATATAACTAATTGATACATTTTTGAATTCGTAATATCATTTACGTAGAATTACATTAGCAATTCCAGGTTTTCAAAGAGAAAACGAAAGGATTTTATAAATCGTTCCAGTAATTTTTAGCTTGATTATTATAAATTGTTAAAAATAAAAACAATAAAGGTATTTCGGTGGGTATTCTTGAAATATGAACTAACTCACCAGTCGCAGGCCCAGTTAAAAGGGTCGCTACAACTTTCTTTATATTGACATCTTTAAATTCGTTATATCTTATGATTAAAATGTCGGATTTCAATAATTTAAAAAGTATTTTACAGTTATTGAAATTTCCTTTAATAAAACATTTAATAAAATAAGGATTAATGCAGAGGTATGAATATAATCGCTTCATTATTGTCGGAAATTTCATTAACTTTTCAAATGTAAAAAAGTAGTTATAGTGGTATAATTACATTAGTTAAACATATGGCATCATATATTTTTTTAAAGATACTAATATGTTCTATAATATTGTACAACATTTTTTGTTCTATCATCAATAGTTTTCACAGTGCACTCGATAACAGATTTTTTGTTTTACACCTTGGATTACATTAATGCATTTTTATTAGGGATCCCTATTATTTTTGTAAAGTAATAAAGCTTATATCACTCAATGAGAACGCAGCTTTCTAATGATGAAAAAAATTTTGAAATCGGTCTAGTAGTTTTTGTATGACAACGTTACAAACGTACATACTTATGTTTCCTCTTTGTAATATTAGTTTAGATAAGTCTAAGAAATTTCGTAGTCTTCCGTTCTCTCGGTTATCGTGAAAAGATGTTTTTGTTTTACGTATTAATAATATAATAATTATATTGTTTTTGATCTAACAGTTTCGCCATCGGCGTGGGCAGGTCGTGTGGCAATCAGAGCTTTGTCCGGTACAGCTGTCACATTGACATGTACTGCTGAAGCATATCCCGTACCGCAAACGTACTGGATTTTAAACGGTGAACAAAGACTCATCAACGGTAAGTCTGATGTTTATTTTACAATATATACAGCTTTAATTTTTTATATAAATTAACGTAAGGAAAATACTTAGTATAAGTTCATATCACAAAAATGTCTTCTAAAGCGCATACGCGTAGTTTTTTTTACAAAATATACCCAGTGTTTTTCAGTCTCGTGCTTACATGGATTTGTTATAATATTATAATGCAAAGCTAGGTTATTGAGAGCATGTTGAAATCCCACTGTTGGAAAAATCCTTGCTCGTTCCTAAAAAGAAGCGGGTAAGAAGCTAGAACCATCAAATTCCTACATGGCTGAATTAATTTCGGGCCCTGACGCTCACCCACCGGGCTCTGATAGAAACATGGAGAGAGGATATCTGGTTCCTACATGGCTAGTTTAATTTTCTGGTCCGGGGCGTTAGGGCCCTAGCCCACCGGGCTCTGATAGAAACGTGGAAAGAAGATATCTGGTTCCTACATGGCTGGTTAAATTTACTGGTCCGGAGCATCAGGGCCCGAGCCCACCGGGCTCTGATAGAAACATGGAGAGAGGATATCTGGTTCCTACATGGCTGGTTAAATTTTCTGGTTCGGGGCATCAGGGTCCGAGCCCACCGGGCTCTGATAGAAATGTGGAGAGAAAATATCTGGTTCCTACATGGCTGGTTAAATTTTCTGGTTCGGGGCATCAGGGCCCGAGCCCACCGGGCTCTGATAGAAACGTGGAGAGAGGATATCTGGTTTCTACATGGCTGTTTAAATTTTCTGGTTCGGGGCGTTATGGCACGAGCTCACCGGGCTCTGATAGAAACATAGAGAGAGGATATCTGGTTCCTTCATTGCTGGTTAAATTTTCTGGTTCGGGGCGTTATGGCCCGAGCCCACCGGGCTCTGATAGAAACGTGGAGAGAGGATATCTGGTTCCTACATGGCTGGTTAAATTTAGTGGTCCGGGGCATCAGGGTCCGAGCCCACCGAGCTCTGATAGAAATGTGGAGAGAAAATATATGGTTCCTACATGGCTTGTAATATTTACTGGTCTGGAGCATCAGGGCCCGAGCCCGCCGGGCTCTGATAGAAACGTTGAGAGAGAATATCTGGTTCCTACATGGCTTGTAATATTTACTGGTCTGGAGCATCAGGGCCGAAGCCCACCGGGCTCAGATAGAAACGTGGAGAGAGGATATATGGTTCCCAGTAGCGGGTGTGGTCATTGTGGAGGTGATCTGCCCTCGCCTGGAAAATTGACTTAACTGGGGGTATGGGTCGCTCCCTTTCAGACTGGTGTAGGTTCTAACCAGACACGGCTGTTTCGGAAAGTTCCTGCACCGAATTGGGCGTGAAGAGCTACTATAGAGTAGTTGCGTTGCTCTCCAGTGAGAAATGCTGGGCGGGAGTAGCCACCTTTTGTGAAACGGTCGTCTTGCTGAAAGAGGCCAACGTGCGACAGAAGGAAAACGTAGTCAATGCTCCTGCTTACCCCCGACGAAGCCAAAGTCTTGCCGCCTTCGTGAACTCTCGGTCATCAGTCTCGGCTTAGAGAGTAATGTGCGAGCGCTTCTCGGATTTTCCACCAATGTATGAAGAGGGTTCCGCTGATTTTAGTGGGTATTGGGAAGTCTCCGCCAAGGCCCACATTTCCGTCGATAGTTGGGGTGCGTAAATGCATTTCCGAGCGTAAAAAAGGTTACGTTTTCCCAACATTTTCTCTGGGATATGTAAATTGCTTGATAATGATATATGTTAGTAAATCTTAATTTTTCAATAAATTTTAAAGTATTTTTTTTCGAAAGTAAAAGTAATCTACGCTCTAATTTCAAATAAAAGCTTACTTTAAGTTAGATAAAAAAAAAGTAAAAAGTAAGTAAGTAGCAGCCCATTAACGTCCCACTGTTGGGCACAGACCTCCTCAAAGGAGGGAGGTTTTTAGAGCATAGACCCACCACGCTGCTCCACTGCGGATTAGTAGGCATAGTACACAAGTGCACTCCCTTTTAATTCGCTCTCATAGTCCGATGTGACGAGAATCCGACACGACCGGAGAGAGATCGGGCGCAGGGTCGACGGCTTAACGTGCTCTCCGAGGCACGGGGGTGGATCACACCGCCAACTTCCCAACTTCGGGCAAATATTGAGAAAATCATAATAGAAAACTCAATATTGATTTTTTAATTGGCCCGACCCGGGACTCGAATCCAGGACCTCATGTCTGTAGTCGAACATGCTAACCACTAGACCAACGAGGCAGTTAAGTTAGACATGTTAGTTTAATATTAAGTTAGATCATTAATTACAAATAAATTCCAATTTGCTCCTTAAAATAAAAGTGATACAACATTTTTTCTCGATTATATAATATATTAAGAGATCTCATAATTACATCTGAAAAATATAACGTTTCCCGTTATTTAAATATTACGCTCCCCTTCAAGATAATTACAGCTGTAATTTCGAGTAGCGAAAACGACGGAATTACTGAGTGAATAATAATGATTACCAAAAGTATATTTTGAGTGTGGCTTAATTTCGAATTTATTTTTAATATTTCTATACAGGGTTATTGGTAATCTGATGTATTCCCGCTAGTATGTAATTCTTTTTAACCCCCATTTGCATTATACAAACGTCCCTTTTCGGGTTATCGCGTTTTTTTTAAGTAAAACTATATGAGGGTAAAATGTTTACGAATGAAAAGCATTATTAGCATCACGAAGATGTGCAGCGTTTTTTATGCTAATTCATTTAAGGGTTAAGTAGCAGCCCATTAACGTCCCACTACTGGGCACAGGCCTCCTCACTCCGATGAGCAAGGGTTTTTAGAGCATAGACCCACCACGCTGCTCCAGTGCGGATTGGCAGGCATAGTACACAAGTGCACTCTCTATTCCTTCACTCTCATAGTCCGATGTGACGGGAATCCGACACGACCGGAGAGAGATCAGGCGCAGGACCGACGGCTTAACGTGCTCTCCGAGGCACGGGGGTGGATCACACCGCCAACTTCCCAACTTCGGGCAAATATTGAGAAAATCTTAATAGAAAACTCAATATTGATTTTTGAATTGGCCCGACCCGGGACTCGAACCCAGGACCTCATGTCTGTAGTCGAACATGCTAACCACTAGACCAATGAGGCATTTAAGGGTTAGGTGGTTTTAATATTTACAAAAAACATATGGCATTTTAATTTGTCTCTCGTCATTTAATCATTTAATTAACTATTTTTCATAATACATTTCTAAAATTCTCTATTCTAAATATTAAATTAAAAAACAAAATTTAATTAATAATTTCTAATATTGACAAATACTGGGCATTTTTAATTACAACTCATTATTTCAATAAATTATTTGTGTAATAATTAAATTAAATAATTAAATTCCTATCATATTCCATAATAATATATTTCCCTCCTTCTAAGTCTCGGAAATCGAAAGTTTTAGATTTGTATAAATATCAACAACACTTAAAATTTGTTTGCTAAAGAAGTTTCACTTCTAATATGTGTACTTTGTACGCACGTACTTTAAATTTTTTTTTTTTGTTTATTCGAATTTTTTTGCACACATGCATACATAAAGGAGAGAAATTTACAAAAAACATAATATTTGGCGATTGGCAACAAAAGTTATTTAAGAAGAAAAGTGGGTTGGTGCAAATTAAGAAATGGGAGTTAAATATTTATACACAAAATAAAAAATAAATGTCTTAAATAATATATATATAATAATAGTCTGTCGATGGTCCGTGCGCAATAGTCCGCTGGCGCCATCTGTCTATCGGTGTGGGGCAGAGTCAATAAATAGCAGTCCAGCGCGCGTTTTTCAGCAGTTCTCGGGGATGACCCACTGGTGCGGTCGACTTTTGAAATTGTGGCATTCTAGCTATTATTATTAATGAGTATGTGTAAATTGATATCGGGAACATTAATTGATTGAACATTATAACCTGTGTTAATTAATAAAGTGTTTGATTGCACCAACATTACCCACGGACGCCCACAGTATGGAAAATATGGATGCCTTTAATGACGATTTTCAAAACGTAGCTGTTTTCACAGCTCTCCAACAATATATGACAACTAAGAACTTATTTCGAAAAAACAGCAAAAAAATTATTAAAATTGTCGCAAATGTTTACCCTCCTAATGGGATGTATGGGTGTATCACCTCCTAATGGGAATACTTTGCCTGTTTGGTTTGAACTGCCTCATTAGTCTAGTGGTTACCATGTTTGAATTCAGACATGAGGTCCTGGGTCGGGGCAATTCCAAAATCAATATTGAGTATTCTATTAGGATTCTCTCAATATTTGTCCGAAGTTGGGAAGCTGGCGGTGTGATCCACCCCCGTGCCTCGGGGAGCACGTTAAGCCGTCAGTCCTGCGCCTGATCTCTCTCCAGTCGTGTCGATTTCCCGTCACATCTAACTAGGAGAATGAAGGCATAGAGAGTGCATTTGTGTACTATACCTGTCAATCCGCAGTGAAGCAGCGTGATGGGTCTATGCTCTAAAAACCTTTGTTCCTCGGAGTTAGGAGGCCTGTGCCTAGCTGCTACTTACTTTACTAATAAATTTGTAACCACCACCTGCCACATTACATTTAAACAATATCTCTTGCAAAAAGTCTGCCTTTTTCTACAATAATTAATTAGGTTTACCTTGTTTTTGTTTTATTTACCTAATGTGACGTATAATAAAGTATTTTCTGTCTGTCTATTAATTGTGTCAATATTAAAACCCAGTTATGAAGCTCGTTACGAAGTAACTGCTGTAAGTGTCAAGAGGAGCTTTCACCTCTGTCTTACCTATATCTTGTTTCTTTTTATTTTTCATTGTTACGGTTTCAACACACTCACTTACAACTTCACTTTTTACATCCTTTTAAAGCATTTAATTCATATATATGTTATTTCTATGTGTATTTGCTTTATAGTCTGTCATGTCAAGTTTTTGGCCCGTTGCCACTTTGTACGCGAGTGCTCGGTGTCACCTATGATTGATTCGACTACCGAGAGACAGATCGTTATTTACACGTTTCTGAATTAAGCTGTCGTTAGACTCTAAATGGTCTTGGGTTTCATTTCCATTGTATGCATTAGGGACTTTTATTTCAATGTTATCATTGATAATTTGCGTGACGAGAGCGTTATGAAAAGCATGATTGGACAGATGTTTTACTACAATCGTGTTTAAAGCACGCTCGTTTTTTTCTTCATTTAGTTATGGCAAGGTAGGTTACAGTCCAACATGAAAGCTTACTAGTAACTCATTTTTTGCTTGTTGACACGTCTTTGATTGTAGGTTGATAACTAACCACGGTAGATGACTCCCGCTATTCCAGAATCAAACAAAACTCACAAATGCAATTTCTTTAATTTGTCCTGACGAGATTCCGACCCAGAATCTCTTCTAGAAAGCGAATACTCGCAATTTTTCGTCAAGTTTAACGGTGTATACGCAGTCACACTTAAATTGCAATAAAAATTTTGTCTTTTTAACAGAGAGCGAAAATAATGGTAATGATTAGAAAATTTGTCCCATTATCATCAATATTAATTTGATTTTTCCTGCACTAATATAACTTCAAACTAATTAATATATATGTCGGAGTGCAATAGTCTGTGAAACGCTGGCGCCATCTGTCTATCGGCGTGGGACAGAGTCAATAAGTAAGATATTAATAAGAGACAATCCGGCGTGCGTCTCTCGGTAGTTCTCGGGTGAGGGCCCTTCTTTTAGAGCATAGACCCACCACACTGCTCCACTGCGGATTGGCAGGCATAGTACACAAGTGCACTCTCTATTCCTTCGCTCTTATAGTCCGGTGTGACGGGAATCCGACATGACGGAGAGAGATCAGGCGCAGGACCGACGACCTAACGTGCATTCCGAGGCACGGGTATGGATCACACCGCCAACTTCCCAACTTCGGACAAATATTGAGAAATAATAGAAATTAATAATTAATAATAATTAATAACTTAATAGAAAACTCAATATTGATTTTTGAATTGGCACGACCCCGGACTCAAACCCAGGACTTCATGTCTGTAGTCGAACATGCTAACCACTAGACCAATGAGGCAGCCTCGGGTGACGGCCCGCCGGTGCGGTCGACTTTTGAAACTGTCGCTTTCCTATTATTAATGTGTATATGTAAATTGATATCCGGAACATCAAGTGATTGATCATTATAATCTGAGTTATTTAATAAAGTGTTTGATTGCACCAAAATTACCCACCAACGCCCACAGTATGGAAATTGAATTATGGATGCCATTAATGACGATGTCGGCGGAGAACCCTGCGCCCTTATGCTTTATGGTCTCCTTCTCTCTTATTCTCCGACATATATCTTTATTGTGTATATATAAAATTATGTTTATAAATATGCATGTTAATAGCATCTACAATATATTTATTTTTAATAACCCCTATTTTCATTAATTTTGTTTTTATCCTTACAAAAATCTTAAATTGCAATTCCACTTTTCTTATTAAATAACTCCTAAACATTGAGTGTTGTTCAGATGAGATTGCTTATAGCAATATGACCGCCTTCCCATGCTAATTGCGATTTAATTTTTGTAAATCTATTGAATGAAATACAATAAAGAAATTATTAAATAATCTCAAATTTTATATGTAATTAATAAAAAATCTTACGCATTTATACATACACCAATGGAGGGAATAACACATATAGGTATATTTACCCCTCCCTTTTTTTCCGCCGGGAAATGCTTTTACGTGCCTCTACCACGAGGGCAGGGACTGTGGGACTCGCTAGCATAGCTAGAATACCCACTAAAACCCAGCGACATCCTCATCAACCTGAATTGGAGGTGTCAGAGGCTCCCTTACGCATTCGCTCTGAAACTTCCAAATGCAACCAGCAAAGACTGGTTTAAGGAGGTAGCAAAAGGCGTTCAAAAAGACGCCTTCGCAGGGGCGGGGCCTCAGCAGCATTTCCCCTTTCTCTCTCCATTGCATCCTTCAACGAGATTATATCCTCGCAAAAAGAGGCAACTGCATGCCATCCTACCTCACAGCCAAGAATTGAGTCTATTATACTTGGCATATTAATCCCTCCCTATTTATCATGTTCAAATTTTCAATCTTCAATAAAATTCACTATACATTCAAATAGATTTTTTAAACCTGTAGTGGATGACACATCATGTTGATACAAAATTTTCAAATATTAATTCATTAATTATATTTTTGGCTAAAATATTTTCAGCACCATCTATTGAAAGCTCTTGTAAAAAGGAAAGCTTTCTTACTATGTTTAAAAAAGTTAGTGCTTGCAATTTTAATGGTGTAGGATTTGCCCTTATTATATATTAAAATCTTCTCCACTTTCATCCCCAATTACGTGAGTCTACATCTGCCGATACATTTCTATAATGTCTTATAATTTGTTATTATCATTTATTCCTATTTAAGCTTTGTAAATTTGCTCATTATCCTTGTTACCATTGATGCTAACATCAATCTCCGTATTCCCCAGTCAGTTATTATTGACAGTAGTTGTGTGGTTTCAAACGTTTACTCAGTAAATCAACCTTGTTATCTACACTACTATTATAAAGAGGAAAGATTTGTATTTTTGTATGTAAGGAATAAACTCAAAAAGTACTGCACCAATTTTAATAATTCTTTTTTCATTAGATAGCTACATTATCACTGAGTAACATTGGCTATATTTAGTACTAGATTACTATAGAAATCTTTCAAAATTCCTATTAAAACCAACTTAAGGTGTAAAAAAATTAGCCATAAAATGTCTTTCATCGCACACACTGCGAAGAATATTAATGATAGGACAAAAAAATGTTCGACAATATTACAGAATATATCAATATCCACAAAAAACTTCAATAGACCATTTGTCTAACTATAGTAGTTACGTCACTATAACTACTTTTTTACATTTAACAAATTGATAGAAATTCCGATTAAAAACATACCGTGTTATCCATACCATTTATAAATTTTTATCCACATAAATAATTTAATATTCAAGTCGGTCTTAATACCTGATGATTACTTTTTGAATTATTGAAATCGGATATTCCATTCAAAAGATATCATCAAATTAAAATAAAAATACATGCCGGCGGCGGCCGCCACGCAGCGCATCGAATAACTAGCTCGACGAGTTATTCTCAGAGCTACTTAGTTTTAGTATTAGGAATCACACTTTTTCATAATATTTGTGAATTCATATCGTTTTAATTATCATGCTTATAACTTAAATATCTGTACCTATTTATGTCTACCCGTGCGAGGCCGGGACGGGCCGCTAGTATTAGATAATTTACGATCATATTTAGTTGTTTTTCTTTTATGAATAGAATTTTGCTGTTTATGTTTGTCCTACTTTCCACTGGCTCTTTTTCCAACAAGTATAATTCCTAATTTAGCACAGAGTGAATTCAAAGAAAATAATTGTCTTTCTTTTAATTCTTTGACAAATTACTACTCTATAACTGCTTTTTTTGTCTCATTTAAGATTTTTTTCATGTCTGCTTTAACTCCAACTATAAGCTATGATTTTTCAATATCATTCTTTCAACTTGAACTAATCTGTTATCGTCAAAATGTCATTGGTTGCTTCTATTTAACTGCTCACCGTTCATTAATAATTTTGCTAGTCGTCTTGTCTAATTCCTTGGCTGGTATCCAGCTTGTCCGCAAGAGCTCTATGCCAACAATGATTGATAACATTTCCCAAAAGAGAGCTCGTTATTTATACATTTCGGAATAAAAATTCTTTTTCGTACATTATTGAAAAGCTCTGAAAGCTTAATTTTGCTAGGATCGCCATTTCTCTTTAAATTGCGTCAGAATATTGCTGCAATTGCACGACTGATAACCTAATGGAGAAAATAACTTGACTGTATACAATTTCTATTAAATGAATATATCTAGCTGTTCTGCATGTAGTTCTTGATGCGTGAGGCTAACCCGTTCTTAGGGTGTGCAAAAGAAGATGTAAACTGAATTACAAGTCAATCAGTGGAATAGTTTTAAAGACTAGAAAACTTGTCCTTAGTGAGCAGCTACGTTGGAGATTTCACAGTGTTTGTGTTAGCTTAGATGCGTTTTTGGCTTATGAATGGTGTAATTAACACGAGAGATTACAAACATATACCACCTCTTATTAATTTATCATCTGATTAAGTGTTATTGATTAAGAAATCTATTTTTATAAAAAGAAAACTCTGTACGGTATAAAAACTTTTGCGCTTACCTTTCAGAATAAAATGCTAAACTGTCCTTTTTCTTATTATAAGTTAAATTTATTTGCCCTTCTTTTAAAAGTTCTTCTTCCATTTGCTCTATCTCTTCTTTACTAAGCAAAACAGCTGGTCTATGGTCTTTATCCCTGTGCATTTGGATATGTTCTGCAACCAGGATTTTTTCCAGTCTTCTTTCAGGGACAAATAAACTTTTAGGGATAATTACACTTCAAAATTGAGGCTATATATTGCTTATTATTTTCAGGATCAAAATACAAACTTAACAAGATTTCACGAGGATATCGCCACACGTATACCCTGCAAGTGAACGACATGTCTAGAGAAGATGCCGGCTCATATCGCTGTCATGTAGAAAACAATTTGGGAAAGGCGCAAGCCGAACTGTTCTTACATCGTAAGATAATTTAAAGTTATATCTTTTATAATATTAAGGGCCTCGCTGAGGAGAGCACACACTTCAACGCTGCTCTGACTATACACTTCGTTAGCAGAGATCCTGAGTTCGGTTCAGAATAAATTAAGGTAATCATCTGATAAATGTCTAGGTCTGGACTGGTTGGAAGCTTTGGTTGTAGTTATAAGTTGCATTAGTAATTAAATTACCTATGAAGAAACTAGTAAAGTAATTAAATTACCTAGAACTTAGGTTGAATAATTTCTTACCATCAGGAAGCTGTTAGATATGTTATGTTCTTTTTGTAAGTTTTTAAATATATTTTAATATACGACATATTTGTTATTATATTGGTAATATTGAGTAGATTTTTCTATGTTTTTATATGTTATATTTGACTTTAGATAATGTAAAGAAAAACAAGTTTTATTAACCCTATATATAATATAGTTATTCACCGCAGTGTTACCGGTGTAGTTGTTAATTTTTTCTTAGTAAATGCGAAAGGAGTCAAGTTTCAAATCAAGCTGGAACTGGAACTTTTGATGGGTTGAGTGAGTTTGGTATTATTGCCTTTCGAATGTGCCCCCCCATTTGCTCCAAATCTGTTGGATAGTTTCAGAGTCTTTTACGTACACAGTTTTAAATAGTTTTTGAGTTTTATATACAAAGATATAGACAAAAAAATTTAAATAATGTGTTAGTATTCAATTTTCAACTTTCATTATTAACAAAGTTTTTTCTATGTATAGAAAACTGTTGTATAAAAAAACACTTTCTTAGCACAAATATTGGGTTAATAATGTTTATAGAGGATGACCATGAGACCTTTGATCCAAGCGGTTTTGCGGACCCTTTCAATCCAAATAACAACGGTCAAGGAAGAGTCAATAAAATAAAACCCTTCTTTGCAAATAAAACCTGTTCAACATTGAGTGCTCGTAGAGTGTATATGTGGTTTTAAGAAAGGGAAGGTGAGTTAATGAACACAAGAAGCTGTGAAACAAACCCATACATTATGACAACAGGTTTTTTTCTCTTACTTTGTTGCTGTCGTAAAATCGAATAGTATTTTAAAAGACGTGCTAAATCAACTTTTACAATTCAAAATCCAGGCCTTACTTATATTTCACGTGTTACAGTAGTCATCATTTATTTTACATATATAAAATTTGAAGTCACGTCTATCCACTTGCCACGATCCTTGCATATCTTCTTCACGTCTTCCATTCTCATTACACCTTTGATACAAGTTCGTTGGTTTATAGTACTCTTGACCTGGCTCTTATTTAAAATGTCCTGGATCTGGTCCAGGAACGTCCGTCTCAGTTTTCCCCTTCCTGCTTTCACATTCAATTTTAACTAATAAATCCTTTTTGTCAGTCTCTTTTCATTGATTCTCTCCGTTCTCAAACCGTCTATGTATACTTATCTCAATTTTAGTCACTACATCTTCTTTTATACCACAACTTTCAAACAATTATCATTTGTGAACAATATTGATCTCGACTTATACAATAAAAAATTACATATCTTTTCTTTTATCTAAATCCTGAAAAATATTACCACTTACCTTTTTATGTACCTCGAAACATCATCTATCGATAGCTTTATAGTTCAATGTCGGAAACCTTAACTTAATATATATTTATTAGTAGCTATTCCCTGCTGTGTAGCCCTTTTATCTAAGACTGTTCTAAACAGTAGCGTTTGTTACTCGTAACATCATCAGCTATATGCTTATGCGAAAAAAATAGATTTCTTGATGTAATAACTATCAAATGATAATCTGTTAATTAGAAGTGACAAAAGAAGACTCTGACTTCATTTAATTGTAAAAATTCCATCTTCTTCTTAAAGTGCCTCACCGACTATCGAAGGTCGGCAGTCAGTTTAGCATATTTAAACCTGTCTCTTGCGAGGCGAAATAGTTTGGCGTCACTCGCAATCCCAGTCCATTCTCTTATGTTGCTAAGCCATGATTTTTTTCTATGGTCAACACTCCTTTTATCAGCGGCTTTGCCCATCGTGATAAGTTCAAGAAGTCCGTACCTCTCGTGTGTAAGGACATGGCCGAGGTAGCATACTGTCCTCAACTTGAAAGTCTGAAAAAGTGCACGTTTTTGGTTGACACTTTGTAAGACTTGTTCGTTGGATATTCTGAGTCCAACTTATTGCCAATATGCGTCTCTATGCCCACATCTCGAATGCTTCAATACGTTTTCTGAGATCTTCTTTTACTGTCCTAGACTCGCATCCGTAAAGAAAAATGGGCCAGACGTAGCATTTTAGAAGACGAATACGTAATGGAATTTTGAGATTGCGACAACAGATTTTTTTTTGTATTTTTTTTAAATGAATTCCGTGCTATTTCGATACGTGTCTTAACTTCTTGATCACTCTCCCAAGCCCAAATATTTGTAATTGCGTACTCTCTCCAATCTTTGGCCCGCCACGGTTAAACAGTCGTCATCCACACCTTTTTTAGATAGAAAGATCAGAAGTTTTTATTGTATGTATTTTGTTGCTAATCGCATTAAAAATTAATGTAAAATTATAAAGTACATTGCTAAAATAGTCAAAACAATTGCGGACCTGGTAAGTATCTTTCTACAGACCGCAAAGGCTAAATGTTTAAACAAAATACATAATTTAACGAAATTGTAAGATTTGTAGGGTTAATATATTAAATTTTATTAATATCAGTGGACATTAACCGCATTCTGTTTTCAGTATTGACGACAACCACGACAACCACGACCACAACAACATCAACCACGACAACCACAACGCCGCCTCCCACAACCACAGTGCTGTCATGTGAGTAATTGGAAATATTCATAACCATGCCAATACTGGCTGTTGCCTGCGGTGTCACTTGCAAAACTCGCGTTCCCATTCGAAATATTTTGAGAGTACTCAGTTGAGGTCCTGTGTTCAATTCCCAAAGAGACAACTTTTGGAGGTTTAATTTTCTAGACTGATTGACATTGGGGGATGCCAGATACTTGCTAGCAAGAGATGTGGTGTTCAATTCCTGGGAAAATAAAATATACATTTATAGCATCACGCCCCATTCCCGTAGGGGTAAGCAAAGACCACATCCTTCCGCTTGCCACGATCCTTGGATATCTGCATCGCTTCTTTCATTCTCATTAAACCTTTTATACAAGTTTGTCGGTTTAGAGTACTCTTGACCTGGCCCTAATTTAAAATGTCCTGAACTTTGTCCAAGAAAGTTTGTCTTGGTCTTCTACTTCCACCCTTCCCGTTCACTCTTGACTCATAAATCCTTTTTGTCAGTCTCCTTTTCCATTCATTTTGTCCATTCATTTTCTCTACGTGCCTAAACTTTCTTGCTTCTTCTACCATACCCATTTTTCACTACCATACATAAGTGTTGGCATCAACACTCCTCCTTGCACAGCAGGTTTGACCAATTTACATATTCTCTACATTCACTCTCCTTTCAATATCACTTTCACATGTTCCATTTAGAATCACAATATTTAGAAAAAAGCATTTTCTTCTTTGTCTGAGTCTGAATTGGTGAGAGGCTTCGGCTGTGACTAGTAACCACCTTTAAGAGGTATATAACTTCCATCTACCATCAGGTGAGATTACAGCCAAAATATAAGTTAGATTAAAATTCTGATAGGTTAAGGCTTTAGTATCATCCCACTTGATTGTAAATGATCATACAGTTTACGATAACCTGATATCTAGTATATAGTTGTCTATGGTATCTAGTTTGGAGGTAAGTTTTAGACGTAAATACGTCTAAGGTCGCATCCATAGAGAGGCAATTAAAAAAAAATGCGTGTATAGAAAGTACAGATGTCAGATTTGAAACTTCTTTGGCGAACTAATTTTTAAGTCTTGTTTGTATTTATAAAAAAAATTACATTTTCGAGAGTTACATGGGAAGGAAAATCGTTAGGAATATAACTGTCATTGAAATATAAAACGTGTCGAAAATGAAATTTTACCCTCATGCACCTAAAGAAGTTTCACTTCAAAAACGAATGATAATAAAATCAGGGTATAAAGTTTGGTGTTGTAGCTACATATCTATCCCTTCCATCCAGTATTCAATTATATCAATCGATAGCTAAAGAATCAATAAACTTATTACGGTAAGTAAGGATTGTAACACATCGCGCACGACGGAGGGGGAAGCCCCTTTATGAAACGCATTTACGTACAACAAATAACCGTGTCCATAACACTACCACACCGTATTTTTCATTTGGAAGCATTTCATTGCTTGTAGATTGGAAAGTAGCGAAGGCCAAGTCCTAAGTTTGACTATGAACTCATTTCATAGTAATTAATAATACAAATCCAGATGTTAATATGCTAAACGCTGACATTATGATGCAAGTACTCGTTTTGCTTGCAGATACACTGGTTTTGACCGAATTGACCACCGGTACATACACGTGTTGAAGTGCTTGTACGAAAACGCCACCATGTCAGTCCGTATACAGGACCATAGCACCGGGTCTATCCAACTGCAGCGTGGAGTGCGACTGAGAGATGTTATCTCCCCGAAGCTCTTTACTGCGGCGTTGGAGGACCTGTTTAAGCTTATGGAGTGGAACGGACTGGGCATCAACATCAACGGCGAGTACATCACTCATCTACGGTTTGCCGACGACGTGGTCATTATGGCAGAGACTCTGGAAGATCTCAATGCAATGCTCGATGACCTCAGCAGAGCTTCTCGACAGGTGGGCCTAAAAATGAACATGGATAAGACGAAAGTTATGTCCAATATCCATGTTCCGCTCCACCCAGTCATCGTTGAGAACTCAGCACTCGAAATTGTAGACGAATATACATACCTGGGACACATAGTCCAGCTAGGTAGGTCCAATTTCGAGAAAGAGGTCAACCGCCGAATCCAGCTCGGTTGGGCAGCGTTCGGGAAACTACGCCAGATATTTTCGTCCGATATCCCTCAGTGCCTGAAGACGAAGCTCTTCGAACAGTGCGTGTTGCCAGTGATGACCTACGGCTCCGAAACGTGGTCGCTGACTATGGGCCTCATTCGAAAGCTCAGAGTCACTCAGCGTGCGATGGAGAGGGCTATGCTCGGAGTTTCTCTACGCGATCAAATCAGAAATGAGGAGATCCGTAGCAGAACCAAAGTCACCGACATAGCCCTACGAATCGCGAACCTGAAGTGGCAATGGGCGGGGCACATAGTCCGACGGACCGATGGACGTTGGGGCCCGAAGGTGCTGGAGTGGCGACCACGCACCGGGCGGCGCAGTGTAGGGAGACCCCCCACAAGGTGGACCGACGACATAAAGAGAGTCGCCGGTAGCCGCTGGAGCCAGGCAGCACAAGACCGGGCCTTGTGGACGTCATTACGTGAGACCTATGTCCAGCAGTGGACGTCCATCGGTTGAAGCGAGACTGGTTTCGATCCCTGGTTATGTAAGTTAGGGCGATAATACTTTCTAATTTGTCTAGGTTTTTAGTTTGTGGCTTTGATCATAGCTACAATCCAATCAGCAAAGATTTGGCAGTATAGCAAACAAATAAATTGCGTATCAGTATGATGTTGAAAGTATTAAAATGTAGATATACTTACCATAATGGGATTTCACAGTGAAGCCCTAACTTGTTAGAAATGAAAGCGAATATTTTTCTATCATATTCCAATACAATTTCTTTGTAATAATTAAAAGAGCCTGTTTTTGTTTCGTGAAAAACGTCTATTCATAAAAGTCTTGTAAAATTAAACAAAGATCTCTAAGAAACAACCTATTCGTGGAATACTTTTGTCGTGTTTATACAAATAATGGCACTTGTAAGTCAAAATGAAAGTATGACAAATCTGTGTTACATACATACATACAAAAGCATCACGCCTTATTTCCATAGGGGTAGGGGCAGAGACCACGTCCTTCTGCTTGCCACGATCCTTGCATATCTCCTTCGCTTCTTTCATTCTCATTAAACATTTTATACATGTTTGTCGGTTTAGAGTACTCTTGACCTGGCCCTTATTTAAAATGTCCTAGATTTGGTCGCCTTGGTCTTCCCCCTCCAACTTTCCTATTCACTCTTCACTCATAAATCCTTTTAGTCAGTCTACTTTCATTCATTCTCTCTATATGCCCAAACCATCTAAGCTTAGCTTTCTCGATTTTAGTCACTATATCTTCTTTTATACCACACCGTTCTCTCATCACTGTATTTCTTACTTTGTCACTCAGTTTCAATCCACTCATACTTCTCAACGCTCTCATCTCTACCGCAAGTATTTTACTATTGTACTACCATAGTGGTGGCACCAACACATGCATGCACAGCCAGTCTGGCCCCTTGAGGACACCATCTGGCTGTTCATAAAAGCGCACAGAGCACCATTTACCACAATTCACTCTTCTTTCAATTTCACTGTCACATGTTCCATCTTTTCTAAATTAAGATCCCAAGTATACAAATACTTTCACCTCGTCCACTTTTTCTCCGTCTATAAAAGTATTCTCCGTCTTTCAAAAAGCATAACTTTCGTTTTGTTTATATTCACTTTCTTTCCTCTCCTTTTCAAAGCTTCATTCATAATATTTACCATCTCCTGTAACTCATGAGCGGATGACGCAAGTATTACTTGATCATCAGCGTAGAGTAAATATTTGATGAGTAATTAATTCATCCTTAACACATACATACTTTCTTTTAAATCTGTCAAACAGTTATCCAAGAATAGGTTGAACAGCCATGGTGACGCAATACATCCCTGTCGACACCTCTTTCGTTTATTCTGACACAAGCACTAGAACCCTTATAGAGAGACTTCAATGCTTGAATCAGATTACCGTTCACCCCATACGAGTATGTAGATAACGTTGAACACAGCTCATTCCTCACCCTCGATCATAGAACTTATTAGGAAACAATAAAAAATAGGAATTTAATAAAAACCACAATTTCACATTTCCTTGGAAATTATTCCTACTTGTCAAACATTTGAAGTTCGTGCTATCGTTTAGAAATCAATAAAATTTCAAAATCGTTCAGGAATCGTTCAGGAAATTTTAAAAGTGAAGTTTTTATTTATTTCTTTGGATTTGAATTTCGAACATTTAATGTTCGTCACGTCGTTATGTAATCAAATTAAAATTAAAAGAATTCTTTTGCTTTTGACACAAAACAAAATATAGAACACGAAATGCTTAAGATACTTGATAAGGATTAATACGCAAGTATATTGAGTATTAAGTAGCAAATAGCGTTTAATTTTCGTTAGTAATATAAATTTAAAGTACATATGTCAGAAGTGAAACTTCATTGG
Organism: Elymnias hypermnestra; assembly: GCA_015832385.1. NCBI lineage: Eukaryota > Metazoa > Arthropoda > Insecta > Lepidoptera > Nymphalidae > Elymnias > Elymnias hypermnestra. The sequence goes on from JACTOM010000894.1 coordinate 1,846,193, forward strand.
CAAACAAATTTTTAAGTCGTGTTAATATTTATACCAGTCTAAAGCTTTAGATCTCCGAGACTTGGTAAAAGGAATTTAATGAATTTAACTGTCATTAAAATATTAGAAATAATTTATCGAAATCACAAATGACGAGTTATAAACAAAAATGCAATGTGATTTTTTGTCAATATTCGACATGATTAATGAATTTTTTATTATTTTTTGTAAATACGCTGCACATTTTCGTAATGCTAACCACGAGTTTCATCCATAAAAAATTACCTTTGTGCGCCTAAAGGTGTTTCACTTCAAAAAATCATATTATCCTTAATTATTCATGGGAATTGGATGAAGCATTAACTATCGACCCGTTTGCCTGAAAGCAGTTATGTCGACAAACGACAGTTTCACGTAGAGGGCGTCGAAATGACGTGAAATAGATTTACGAGCGTTCAAGAGCTTGCAAATATCAGAATGTTCGCAGAAATGATGGATAACTTGTGATGCTTGCATCGGTAACATCGATTTTCACGTTCACCTTTTTACTGTTTCATACTAAGTTAAACATGCGACTTTGTTCGCTTTAAACATTGCCATAAAAGGTTTCATGGACAGCTGAACCCCATTTCACTATTTTCCTACTTTAAAATTAGATTTAATAAATCCACCTGGATATTATTGTTAAAATTGTATTGAATATGATAAAAGAGAGATTCTTATTAGAGCAACGCACAAAAAACTGTCGTAATATTCAATTTTAACTGACAAAAGAGTTTGTAGTAATGATATTAGAAAAAGGATACCTGAGTGAGTATGTTGTGGGATCTTGTCAGAACAGGGTATACGAGGTGTGTTCAAAAAGTATCGCGAATTTTGAATTTTCGCGGGTTACGTTTATTCGAATTTCGAATTTTTGTGGCGTTATGTTGGTACTCATGTCTCTCACTTATGCCGACAAGCTCGGCCATTGTGAATGTTCATTTAATTGTTGACAGCTGCTTTGCTTGCACGTGTTTTGGATCGTCTTCGATTTTTACCTATTCAAAAAAATGGATCAAAGAACCTGTATCAAATTTTGTGTGAAAAACGAAATTAAGTGCGCGGATGCATTCCGAATGTTGACTGTGGCATACGGAGAAGCTACCTTGGACCGAAGCAACGTTTATCGGTGGTACAAAATGTTCTCAGAAGGCCGAGAAGATGTGAACGACGAAGAGCGTGCCGGACGCCCGAGCACTTCAACAACAGACGAAAAAATTAATGAAGTGGAGAAAATGGTATTGGCCAATCGTCGAATCACCGTTAGAGAAGTTGCTGAGGACCTAAACATATCGATTGGCTCGTGCCATTCGATTTTTATCAATGATTTGGGCATGAGACGGGTCGCCGCGAAATTCGTACCAAAATTGCTCAATTGTGACCAAAAACAGCATCGCATGAACATTGCTAATGAGATGTTAAACTCTGTCCGCGACGACCCAAATTTGCTCCAGAGGGTCATAACTGGTGACGAATCGTGGGTTTATGGTTATGACGTGGAAACCAAAGCTCAATCATCTCAATGGAAGCTGCCGCACGAACCAAGACCGAAAAAAGCGCGCCAAGTTCGATCGAATGTGAAAGTTTTGCTGACAGTTTTCTTTGATTGCAGGGGCGTGGTGCATCATGAGTTCTTGCCACAGGGAAGAACGGTCAATAAGGAATATTACCTGCAAGTTATGCGCAATTTGCGCGAAGCAATCCGCCAGAAACGCCCGGATTTGTGGAAGAACAAAAATTGGCTTTTGCACCACGATAACGCCCCTGCTCACACATCGTTGCTTGTGCGCGACTTTTTGGCCAAAAACAACACACTAATGATGCCGCAGCCACCGTATTCCCCAGATCTGGCCCCCTGTGACTTTTTCTTGTTCCCTAAACTGAAGAGGCCCATGAAAGGACGACGTTACTCTTCTCTTGACGAGATAAAGACGGCATCGAAGGAGGAGCTGAACAAGATAAAAAAAAATGATTTTTTGAAGTGCTTCGAAGATTGGAAAAACCGTTGGCACAAGTGTATAATATCTCATGGGGATTACTTTGAAGGGGACAAAATAGATATTCATGAATAAATAAATAATTTTTGAAAAAACACAAAATTCGCGATACTTTTTGAACACACAGCGTATTGCACCGTCGTAACCTTATATTTTAAGTTTTTATAATACACTATTCTATTCGTCGTCGTCTCAACCGATGGACGTCCACTGCTGGACAAAGGTCTTTCTTAATGAATTCCAATAGTCCCGATCTTGCGCCGCTTGTATCCAGCGGCTGCCAGCAACACGCCTGATGTCATCAGTTCACCCGGTGGAGGGTCTGCCGTCGCTGCATTTTCCGGTGCGAGATCGCCACTTTAGCATCTTCGGACCCCAAACTCCATCGGTTCTGCGAACTATGTGCCTTGCCCATTGCCACTTCAGCTTCAGCTATTCATCTAAATTAATATTATAAAGCTGAAGAGTTTGTTTTATTGAAGGCGTTTATCTCAGGAACTGCTAAACCGATTTGAAAAATTCTTTCAGTGTTAGATAGTCCTTTTATGGAGGAGGGCTATAGACTATTTATCACAACGCTATGAGTACTACGTGAGGTGTGACAAAGAAGAATGTTTCAAAATCAGGAATTTTTTCCTTTTGAGAGCTTCTGCCGAGTGTGGTACTTAAACGGTTAATTTTTAGCAATAGTTATATATGACTTATTTATTTCTCTCTTAAAGTTCTAATAAAAAGTTTATGAAAGCATATGTCTATCTTTTAAAGTTAGCTCACTATTACCTTTTTTCTTCTAACCATGTTTGTCTCAGTCTCTCTAATGAGGTGCACTAGAGACACATAAATAACTATTATATTTGAGATTATTTACAGATGATACTGAGAGGCACTTGGAACAGCTACATCGAGGGGTGATGGAGGATCCGGGACTCGACAATCCATATATTGTTTTGAGTCAACACCAAATGCAGAATTTAGGTATTGTAACTTTACATCGCATAAAATGAAGTCGCGTTCCGTTGTCTGTTCGCTTATATCTTTTAAAATATGCTACTGATTTTAATGAAATTTTCAACAACAGATAGACTAATTCAAGGAGAATGTTTATGTGTATAATACACTAATATTTTAGTCCAGAAAAATCGAAAGATTTGTAATTTGATTATACCTTATTACTAACTATATATTTGTATATCTTAAAAGACCGATGAAAAAGTTTGCAATGGTATATAAAAAGTGTGATAAGAGAACGTTGTGGTATAAAAGAAGATGTAGTGGCTAAAGTTGAGAAAGGTATGCTTAGATGGTTTGGTTTGGGCATGTAGAGAGAATGAATGAAAGGAGACTGACAAAAAAATGATATCGGGAACATTATGTGATTTTAAATTGTAATTTGAGTTAATTAATAAAGTGTTTGATTGCACCAACATTACCCAACAACGCCCACAGTATGGAAATTGAATTATGGATGCCATTAACGACTATGCTTTATGCTCCTTCTCACTTATTCTCCGACATATGTATATGTAATCTAAACTAATATTCTTTTGTTTGTAATGTTTTCGCACAAAAACTACTGGACCGATTTAATTTTTTTTTTTACCATTATAAATCTGCATTTTTACTGAGTGACGTAGTTTATATTACTTTCACAAAATAAATAGGGATCCCTTATAAAAATGCATTAATGTAATCCAATTAAAAAAATTGGTAACAAAAAATCTGTCATCCCGTGTGCTGCGGAAACTATAGATGATAGAATAAAATAATGTTCTAGAATATTATAGAACGTACAAAAAATTCTACAATGCCATATATCCAATTACTGTAGTTATGACAATATAACTACATTTAACATTTTAAAAATTAATTAAATTGACGACAATAATCAAACCGTCATACCTCTGTATTAATCATTATTTTATTAAATATTAAAACATAAGATCACACAATACATTTTTACATTATTTTCCTATTAAATTGTTATGATGGAATAAGAACACAAAAGGAAAACTAGAAAGACTAATTTAGGTTTCACTTCATTCGAAGTTATGTCATCAACAAAAACTTTTTGACGTCTGATACACTGTTAGAGTATGCTTCATAAACTAGGCATTGTGAGTTTATAGACCAAACTTCTCTCTTAGACCATAAAAAGCTATTAAACTTCATTTATTGGTATTTAGGTCCCAACTTTGTTGTAAACAAAATATTTTCTTTACTAAATTGTCTTATAGCAAGAATAAATTAAATGTCTTTTCTTAATTAACGTCCTGACGTTAAATTCTCACTTTTATGATATTAACTATTTAAAGTCGAAAATAAAATTTAATACATATAGCATATGGATTCCAAATTAGTCATACAAACAATATTTATCAATAAATTCTGATTTACATTCCCAGTTACATCAAATTAGTTATTCGAAAAAAATATACATATAACTTTCCTTTGTATTGTATGGATTCCAACTTCGTTACGTAAACAAAATAGAATATTTTCATCTCCAAAATATAAGATATCTCAATAAATCCTTATTTTTTTAATTATCTAACAATTATTAATTCTAAAAATATATCTATAAGTCCCGATTTACTTTTCTAATTATGTGAAATTGTATAGATTCCAACTTCGTTACGTAAACAAAATACAATATTTTCATATGGAAATATAAGATGTCTCAATAAATCGTTTTTTTTATTATCTATCAATTATATATTCTAAAAATATATCTGTAAGTCCCGATTTTCTTATCCAATTATGTGAAATTAGTTATTCGAAAATATTACATATAACTTTCTTTTGTATTGTATTGTATGGATTCCAACTTCGTCATGTAAACAAAATACATTTTTCAATATCTAAAATATAAGATAATGTCAACAAATGTTTCTTAGATTATCATTTATTCCAAATATATATCTATAACCACCGATTTACTTTCCCAATTATGTGAAATTAGTTAGTTATTCGAAAATATTACATATGAACATTACTTTAAGAGAACGTTGGTGTAAAAGAAGACGTAGTGACTAAAATTGAGAAAGGTATGCTTAGATTGGGTGAAAGGATGCTAATACTATTGTATGGTAGAGAAAGTTAGGTATGGCAGAAAAATCACATAAGTAAAATAAATGAGAGCGTTGAGAAGTATGAGTGGATTGAAACCGAGTGACAGAGTAAGAAATAGTGCGATAAGAGAACTTTGTGGTATAAAAAAAGATGTAATGACTAAAATTGAGAAAGGTATGCTTAGATGGTTTGCGCACGTAGAGGGAATGAGAATGAAAGGAGACTAACAAAAAGGATTTATAAGTGAAGTGTGAAATGTCAATGGGAAAGTTGGAAGGGGAAGACCAAGGCGAACGTTCCTGGAGAAAATCCAGGACATTTTAAATAAGGGCCAGGTCTGGAGTACTCTCAACCGACGAACTTGTATGAAAGGTTTAATGAGAATGAAAGAAGCGAAGGAGATATGCAAGGATCGTGGCAAGTGGAAGGACGAGGTCTCTGCCTACCTCTATGGGAATGAGGCGTGATGCTATGTATGTATGTATATTACTTTTGAAATTGTATTGTATGTTTGGGATTCCAACTTCGTTATGTAAACCAAATAAAATGTCTTTATATCTAAAACATAAGATAATCTCGATAATTCTTTGTTTTTTTTATTGTCCAATAATTATTTTTTCCTATTATAAGCCATGATTTAGATTCCTAGTTTTGTGAAATTATTTATACAAGTTTGTTATTGTATATTTTGGATTCCAATTTGGTAATGTAAACAAAATATTTTCTTATACAATACATATGATCTTACATTAAAGTGGGAATAAATCTTCAATAATATTGTTTTCTATTGCATTTATTAATTTTTTTCTTATGCTATAAGATCCAAGTTCCATTCTTGGGTTTGTGAAATTACTTATTTGTATTCAAAAATAAAAGATGATGGCTATAACTAGCCTTTTGGTTCTTTTAGATCCAAAATTATATATAAACAAAATATTTTCTTATGTAAAATATAAGAGAATCTTAATAAATATTATTCATTTATTATTATATTTATTTATTTTTCTATACACAAGTCCTAAGATATAGTTGCCTTAGTGAAGTTCCAAAATGAAAGATGTTTCTTATTATATTACTATAAATATTAGATTACGGTTTTTCCTTATTTCTTTCTCTTAAATATTAGATTCGAAGTAAGAAGCCCTCAAATTTNTATGAAAACAACATATTAAAGGGTTCTAACTAGCTGGACGATCGTATATGGCCAAATATATTTATATTTATTATACTCCAGCGATACCTTTAATCTATGCCAGATGCGAGAGGATGGTTATGTATATTTTTATATATATAAAAAAAAAATAATAATTATATTAAGTATTGATGAGTGAGGTCGATACAGTTACAGTCCCGAGTTACTTTTCTAATTCTGTAAAATTAGTTATTCGAAAATATTACATATAACTCTCTTTTCTATTGTATTATATGGATTCCAACTTCGTTACGTAAACAAAATACAATATATTCATATGGAAAATATAAGATGTCTCAATAAATCTTTTTTTGTTAATTATCTATCAATTATTTATTTTAAAAATATATCTATAAGTCCCGATTTACTTATCCAGTTACGTGAAATTAGTTATTCGAAAATATTACATATAACTTTCTTTTGTATTGTATTGTATGGATTCCAACTTCGTCATGTAAACAAAATACATTTTTCAATATCTGAAATATAAGATAATGTCAAAAAATGTTTCTTAGATTATCATTTATTCCAAATATATATCTATAACCACCGATTTACTTTGCCAATTATGTGAAATTAGTTATTTATTCGAAAATATTACATATGAACATTACTTTAAGAGAACGTTGTGCTATAAAAGAAGACGTAGTGACTAAAATTGAGAAAGCTATGCTTAGATTGGATGAAAGGAGACTGACAAAAAGGATTTATGAGTGAAGTGTGAATGGAAAAGTTGGAAGGGGAAGACCAAGGCGAACGTTCCTGGACTAAATCCAGGACATTTTAAATAAGGGCCAGGTCAAGATTACTCGAAACCGACGAACTTGTATGAAAGGTTTAATGAGAATGAAAGAAGCGAAGGAGATATGCAAGGATCGTGGCAAGTGGAAGGATGTTGTCTCTGCCTTCCCCTATGGGAATGAGGCGTGATGCTATGTATGTATGTTCATTACTTTTGAAATTTTATTGTATGTTTCAGATTCCAACTTCGTTATGTAAACCAAATAAAATGTCTTTATACCTAAAACATAAGTTAATCTCAATAAATCTTTGTTACTTTAGTTTAGTTAGCCGTGATTTAGATTCCCAGTTTTGTGAAATTAGTAATTTAAATCTGCGAAATTAAAAACAATAGATACAAGTTTACTATTGTATATGTTGGATTCCACTTTGGTAATGTAAACAAAATATTTTCTTACAATACATATGATCTTACATTATAGTGGGAATAAATCTTCAATAATATTGTTTTCTATTGCATTTATTAATTTTTTTCTTATGCTATAAGATCCAAGTTACATTCTTGGGTTTGTGAAATTACTTATTTGTATTCAAAAATAAAAGATGATGGCTATAACTAGCTTATTGGTTCTTTTAGATCCAAAATTATATATAAACAAAATATTTTCTTATGTAAAATATAAGAGAATCTTAATAAATATTATTCATTTATTATTATATTTATTTATTTTTCTATACACAAGTCCTAAGATATAGTTGCCTTAGTGAAGTTCCAAAATGAAAGATGTTTCTTATTATATTACTATAAATATTAGATTACGGTTTTTCCTTATTTCTTTCTCTTAAATATTAGATTCGAAGTAAGAAGCCCTCAAATTTATTTAACGACCATTTCATAATAAAAGATGATACTTAAGTTAGCACAAATTGAGATTAAGTTTTGAAGTTCTATTACTGAAACAGAATATTACTAAGTGGATCATAATTGTCGTTTGATTTATGTTTCACTGTAATTTGGGACTGGCATAGTATAAAATTTTATGTGTTTTCTATTGATTAGACAAAACACCACATTAGTTAGTGATATATTTGAAATTTTCCAATCCCGTGTAAACTTTGGTATATGTAATAATCAAATTTATCCATATCTTGCCATTGGAAACAAAATATTTATGTTTTATCGTATTGTTTAAAGAAATGTTTTATATTCAACCTACAGAACGTTGTGGTATAAAAGAAGACGTAGTGACTAAAATTGAGAAAGGTATGCTTAGATGGTTTGGGCATGTAGAGAGAATGAGTGAAAGGAGACTGACAAAAATGATTTATGAGTCAAGAGTGAATGCGAAAGTTGGAAGGGGAAGACCAAGGCCAACGTTCCTGGACCAAATCCAGGACATTTTAAATAAGGGCCAGGTCAAGAGTACTCTATACCGATGAACTTATATGAAAGGTGTAATGAGAATGAAAGAAGCGAAGGAATATCTCCTTCGCTTCATTCATTCTAATCGATCAAGATTCTCATCAGCAAGGATCGTGGCAAGTGGAAGGACGTGATCTCTGCCTACCCCTATGGGAATGAGGCGTGATGCTATGTATGTATCTATTTTTGATGTATTCAACTAAAATAGTAATTTACTTTTAATAATGTTGACACAGGTTCTCAAAGCTAAGAATATTGTATTTATGTTAACCGTTATTAAATTTCTTCTATAAGTTTACACTCTTCTTATAACGATGTTTTCCAAATGTTTACTCGGTAGTTAAATGATTTTTAATACATCCACTTAAATTAACATACATTTTTTGAGAAAATATTTGCTTCTTTATAACAGTTGATGATACATTATTTTGGGAATAAATTTTATTTTCTTGAATAAGATCCAATTGACATTTGTGGGTGTGTGTAAATTAGTTATTTAAATTCGAATGTGAAAAATCTTACAAATGTAAAAATTCACATTCCCAGTTTTGTGATATTAGTTATTTAAATGCACTATATAAAAACAAAGGAAAAGGATCACAGCAGGAGTGCAAAAATTACCGCGGTATCAGCCTTCTTAGTGTCGTCGGCAAATTGTATGCAAAGATATTAATTGAAAGGGTGATTAATGAAACTGATGGGAAAATATGGGACGTGCAAGCGGGATTTAGAAGAGGAATGGGATGTACGGATCAGGTCTTTTCTTTACGGTGCATAACTGAAAAATGTTTGGCTAAACACCAAAAAGTTTATTGCGCGTTCGTAGATTTAGAAAAGGCCTATGATCGAGTGGTGAGGAATGAGCTGTGGTCAACGTTATCTACGTATGGGGTGAGCGGTTGTCTGATCCAAGCATTGAAGTCTCTCTATGAGGGTTCTAGTGCCTGTGTCAGAATAAACGGAGCGTACACGGAGTGGTTTCCTGTCGAAAGAGGTGTTCGACAGGGATGTGTTGCGTCACCATGGCTGTTCAACCTTTTCATGGATAAATGTTTGACAGATTTAAAAGAATGTATGTATGGGTTAAGAATGAATGAATTACTCATCAAATGTTTACTCTACGCTGATGATCAAGTAATACTTGCGTCATCCGCTAACGAGCTTCAGGAGATGCTAAATATTATGAATGAAGCTTTGAAAGGGAAAGGAATGAAAGTGAATGTAAACAAAACGAAAGTTATGCTTTTTGAACGAGATGAATCTATGATGAATGGCAATATTTTGATAGATGGGGAACAAGTGGAAGAGGTGAAAGAATTTGTATACTTGGGATCTAAATTTACAAAAGATGGAACATGTGAAAGTGATATCGAAAGGAGAGTGAATGCAGGGAATATGGTAAATGGTGCTCTGCATGCTTTTATGAATAGCCAGATGGTGTCTCAAAGGGCTAGACTGGCAGTGCATGCTGGAGTGTTGGTGCCAACACTTATGTATGGTAGTGAAAGTTGGGTATGGCAGAAGAATCACAAAAGTAAAATAAATGCGGTAGAGATGAGAGCGTTGAGAAGCATGAGTGGATTAAAACTGAGTGACAGAGTAAGAAATAGTGTGATAAGAGAACGTTGTGGTATAAAAGAAGACGTAGTGACTAAAATTGAGAAAGGTATGCTTAGATGGTTTGGGCATGTAGAGAGAATGAATGAAAGGAGACTGACAAAAAGGATTTATGAGTCAAGAGTGAATGCGAAAGTTGGAAGGGGAAGACCGAGGCGAACGTTCCTGGACCAAATCCAGGACATTTTAAATAACGGCCAGGTCAAGAGTACTCTAAACCGACGAACTTGTATGAAAGATTTAATGAGATTGAAAGAAGCGAAGGAGATATGCAAGGATCGTGGCAAGTGGAAGGATGTTGTCTCTGCCTACCCCTATGGGAATAAGGCGTGATGCTATGTATGTATGTATGTATGTAAAAACAATACAAGTTTACTATTGTATACTTTGGATTCCAACTTCGTAATGTAAACAAAATATTTACTTATGTAATACCTATAGCCTTACATAATATTGGGAATAAATCGTTATAAATTGTTATCTTGCATTAATTAATTTTTTACTGATTTAATTGAGTAAATGATTAAAATATTTTTTTTTTTTTGCAAAAAAACTAAACCATACAATATATTGAAAGCTTTATGCTTTAAATTTATTCAACGCTCCTTTACGAGATACCTAGCGTTTAAAGATAATGCTTGCCCGTATGGAGCAAATTATTTAACACGTCTTACACATTTCAACATTCAGACACTAGAAAAGCGTAGACTAGTCGCTGATTTAATGACCCTTCACAAAATTATTAACAACACTCTAGATTGTCCAGACTTGTTGGGTCAAATCAACATTAACGTCCCCACATGTCCCTCAAGAAATGCCATAAAAAAACATTTATTCCACATTCCCTCAAATCAAACTTTCCCCTTTAAACAGGCTAGCCAGTACGTACAATAATTTAAACGACATTGATATTGACATTTTTCACGATAACCCAGTTACTTTTAAGAACACATTATATGTATCCAAATGATTCCGTCCAATACTTAAATAACTAAATTTTTATTTTGATCTTGATTTTGATTTTGTAATTTTAATTTTTGTAATTTTTATTTTACTAAATTATAAATGTTGTATACACCTGTAAAAGGAGCATTGTGTTGGTCTCATACTTATATTAATATTCATATTGTTAATGTTGTCATAATGGTCTGTTGGTGTGTCTATTAAATAAATAATAATAATAAACAAGAAGGACGTGATAGATGGTGTAGAAAATTTTATGATTATTTTTTAATCACTCGTTTTTTTCTTAGAAATGGTGACGACGATGTGACCTGAAGCACGGGGACACGCTGAGTCCCCTTGGGGTGACACCTGGCCCCTTCCGGATGCTGCTTCTGGGCTTTACTCCTGGCTCTGGATAGTCACGACTCTGGTGATCCTTGCGTGACCCTGTTGGTTTGTGTGAAGTGAATAAATGTGTAATATATAGCATCGAGGCAAATCTTACTGCTGAGTTTGTTGTAAGTTTCACTAACCTAAAATATATATATAATATAAAATATTGTACCTATGTCGGTTATTAACAAATAAACCATCCAAGCGATGCTCCAAATCGGTTACATTAGACAGGCATTAATTCGAAAATGGTTTTAGATAGGCTCAAGCTATTATGGAAAAAATGCTATAGTTTAGGAATCAGTGTCCAACATAAGTTAGGTTGGAAGTTATAATTATAACTTAAGAAAGAGTGTATTTATAATATTTTGTATAATCTATATTTGCACGTATAGTTATTAATAATTTAGAGGAATTGAAATATTTGTTAAATAATGCCATATAATCTCCAAAATTGGGGGTAGTAAAATTAATTTCTGTCAAACTGGAAACTTGGAACAAACTTGGCACCTTATGGCCTTGGGGCAGTGTGAATCGACCTTTAATTGAGGACTCGTTTGTTGAAAACAAAACTTGTTAAGGTTTGGGGACAAGTGCTAAGTTCGAAGTGATTGCTATAAATTCAATTTATGTCGGCAGAGGAATTGATCTAGCTTATTTTAATGATTTTTATGTTAAACTTAGCTGATTTATTATGCAATATTCAATTTATATACGAAGTTATTATCTTTCAATGCTAATCAATCTAAATAATTAAAACTTGTACCTTTTTTAAGGAATCACATATTCATTATAGTTTAATATAATTTAAAAATTAACAGCTGTTCATTACATGCATATAAAATTATAAACGGTAATAATTTATCAATAATTTCGTCTTTCTATCTATATATTTGGTCGTGGGCTCTGAAACAGCTGGAACGATTTTGACGAATCTTTCGCTGGCAATTAATAAATGTTACAAGAAGTAATATAAGCTACTTTCATTTCACAATAAAAGGTATCCAAAAATACTCGAGAAAGAGCTGGTTATTGATTTAAAAAAGTCATTTAAATTGATTAGCATCGATACTAATTATTTTAGCAGAATTAGCTACTTTATAAGCTACGGACGTTTTAAAACGTCTGTCTTCAATTATTCAGTTCGGCTGATACAAAAATCGCAATCCAACGACTGCTACAATTTTTATGAATAAATAATATATATAAATGTATATAAATTGAAAACTTAATAGGGTTTAAAATGTTAAGATATCGCTGTAAATATATTGCACGCTGTAGTCGTATCGGACTATAAAATACACGCAGAAGTTGAAGCTTCATTTTGTAAAGGTACTAAGAAAACGCTGTCAAACACTAAGTTCATTTAATTCTTTATTTATTATCATTTAATTTTGTTAAATGTTCATTTTTCAACGTGTATTTCTTACGAATCAGTGTATTATCAGCGTGAGAAGACGTTACGTCGATATTATTACGCCAACTGTCTATTAGATTTTTCTATTCATTATTACTAAATCATTTAGTTGTGATAATTTTATCTTAATTACATATTTTTCACGTTATGTTTTTAAGATTCTATTGAAGTATTTCACTTATTTCCATTTGCTGTTAGTAAATTATTTAGTTACAAATCGACTCGTCGAATCGTCGAAGTCGCTTCAACCGATGGACGTCCATAACTGGACATAGGTCTTACGAAATGATGCCCACAAGGCTCGTTCTTGTGCCGCCTGGCTCCAGCGGCTACCGGCGACCTTCCTTATATCGACGGTCTACCTTGTGGGGGGTCTTTCTACACTGCGTAGTTCAGTGCGGGGTCACTATTCCAGCATCTTCCGGCCCTAATGTCCATCGATTCGTCAGATTATGTGCCCCGCCCATTGCCACTTCAGGTTCGCGATTCGTAGGGCTATGTCGGTAACTTTGGTTCTGCTGCGGATCTCCTCATTTCTGATTTGAACGCGTAGAGAAACTCCGAGCACAGCTCTCTCCATCGCACGCTGAGAGCCTCTGAGTTTTCGAATAAGGCCCATAGTCAGCGACTACGTTTCTGATCTGTAAGTAAGCACTGGCAACACGCACTGTTCGAAGACTTTAATCTTCAGGAATATTGGACGAAAACGTCTTCCAGAATTTCCCGAACGCTGCCTAACCGAGTTGGTTACAAATACATGGTGTTAAATATAAATTTTGAAATTATACTGCTAACTCGTCCTTTCTTTCGTACTTGCGTCCGATATCCCTCAGTGCCTGAAGACGAAAGTCTTCGAATAGTGCGTGTTGTCAGTAATGACAAAGGGTTCTGAGACGTGGTCGCTGACTATGGGTGTCATGCGGAAGCTCAGAATGACTCAGCGTGCGATGGCTATGCTCAGAGTTTCTCTACGTGATCGAATCAGAAATAAGGAGATCCGTAGCAGAGAGTCACCGACATAGTCCTACGAATCGCGAACCTCAAATGGCTATAGGCGGGGCACATAGTCCGAAGGACCAATGGACGCTGGGGTCCGAAGGTGCCGGAGTAGCGACCCCGCACCGACCGGCGCAGTGTAGGCAGAGCCCCCAAAAGGTGGACCGATGACATAAAGAGGGTCGCCGGTAGCTGCTGGAGCCAGGCGGCGCAAGATCGGACCTTGTGGACGTCATTACTTGAGACCTATGTCCAGCAGTCGACTGCCTCATTGGTCTTGTGGTTAGCATGTTCGACTACAGACATGAGGGTCTGGGTTCGAGTCCCAGGTCGGGCCAATTCAAAATCGAATTTGAGTTTTTCTAGTAAGATTTTCTCAATATTATCCCGAAGTTGGGAAGTTGGCGGTGCACTCCGCCCCCGTATCTCGGAGAGCAGGTTGAACCGTCGGTACTGCGCAGGTTCTCTCTCCGGTCGTGTCAGATTTCCGTCACATCGGACTATGAGAGTGCACTTGTGTACAATGCTCTAAAAACCCTCTCTCATATGAATGAAGAGTTCTGTTGCCTAGCAGTGGGGCATTAACGGGCTGCTTCGTACTTATGTCCAGCAGTGGACGTCCAACGGTTGAAGCGACGACGACGACTGCCAACTGTACGATTAAAAAAAATATGTGTTATCAGCGTGAAAAGACGTTGCACGCGTGCACTGGTAGCGTAGTTTTTTTTGTTACACACACTTTGATTTGTTGTTTTTAGCTTTTTATTACTGTTACTAAATGATTTAGTACTGAAAATATTATATTTATTACATATTTTTTATGGGATATTTTTACGATCCGATTGAAACAATAGTTTACTCGTATTCGCAGCGTGAGAAGACGTTGAATGCGTCAAAGTAGTCTTGATCGATATACACACTTAAATTTATTGCAGCTTATTCCCATTTGCTGTTACTAAATTAGTTAGTTACAAATACATGGTGTCAAATATAAATTTTGAAATTATACGATTTAAAACTGCCTCATTGGTCTAGTGGTTAGCATGTTCGACTACAGACATGAGGTCCTGGGTTCGAGTCCCGGGTCGGGCCAATGAAAGAATCAATATTGAGTTTTCTATTAAGATTTTCTCAATATTTGCCCGAAGTTGGGAAGTTGGCGGTGTGATCCACCCCCGTGCCTCGGAGAGCACGTTAAGCCGTCGGTCCTGCGCCTGATCTCTCTCCGGTCGTGTCGGATTCCCGTCACATCGGACTATGAGAGTGAAGGAATAGAGAGTGCACTTGTGTACTATGCCTGCCAATCCGCAGTGGAGCAGCGTGGTGGGTCTATGCTCTAAAAACCCTCGCTCCTCGGAGTGAGGAGGCCTGTGCCCAGCAGTGGGACGTTAATGGGCTACTACTCTACGATTTAAAAAAGAGTGTTTGTCAGCGTGAGCAGACGATGCACGCATGCACGTAGTTTTATTTGTTACAAACACTTTGGTTTGTTGTATTTACTTTTCATATTTGTTGTTACTAAATTATTAAGTAACAAAAACATTGTTTTTAATTATTCAAATGGTATTTCTTACGTTTCGTTCGAAAAAGGATGAATTTTCAGCGCGATAAGACTTTGCAGCCATCAACGTCACCTATAATTTATTTTAATCACTTTTTTTTTGTTTCATACACCTTTTGCTATATTCAACATTTAATTATAAAAAGAAGAAAGAATATATGTTGACGTTCTTTCTAAACTTATATATTTTGCCATGCGATTAAAAAATTAGGGTATTTTCATGAGTTGATGAATTTATTACTCGGGCAGATGTTTTACATTCAGCTTTTTTGTACAATTACTTTGAATGTATTAATAAAATCCTAAAGAAGTATAACTTATTAGGGCGTACATAAGTATCTATACATAATTTTTACATACTTTAAAATACGCTATGTATATAATATTAATTTAGTATTACGCGTTAATGTTGTAAATGATATTTCAATTTTATTTGTTACAATATATTAATTACTTTGTCTTATTTTGATTAGATGGCTTCGTAAAAAACATTGAAAATGATATTTTTGTTTGTTTTCCTTTAATATCTCGTGATAGATCTCGTGTCTAAAATTAAAAGAAATATTGATGAAAGGAATATTGCTCTTGGCATTTTTATTGACCTAAAAATGGCATTTGACACCGTGAGTCACTTAATTCTATTAAAAAAACTGGAAAACTTCGGTATAAAAGAAAAAGCTTACAATTTACTAAAATCTTACTTAGAAAACCGGTCTCAAGTAGTAAATATTGGTGAATATAAAAGTACTTCTAAAGCAATACCCTGTGGTGTCCTACAAGGACACATACTTGGACCACTGTTATTTTTAATATACGTCAATGACATAAGTCACTTACCTTTGCACGGAGAAGTTGGTTTATATGCAGATGATACTTGTGTATTATATTATGGCCACTCTATCGAAGAATTAATTAAATTTGCACAAAGGATCTGAATACATTGAATGACTGGTTTTTAAGTAATCTACTGACTGTTAACATCGCTAAAACAAGTTACATAATATTTAAATCTAAAAATAAAATTATACAGGCGCATCCTGCACATACAATCAAGAATATTAAAATAAAACAATCTCACGTAGAAAAATATCTAAGACTCATGATCGATAAGTGAAATGATTGTAATTTCTTTTGAGAAATAAATGGCTTTAAACTTAATATTGACTAATACTAATAATTTTTTCGGTTGATAATCGAATTTAAGAAATGTTAGTAACAAGTACCCAATTTGAATCGATGTGCATTAGTCTCTCTTTATAATATAAAGCTGTTTTCACCCAATTCAAGAATAACACAAAGACACAGTGTATTAAATTTTTAGTGCTTTTTCTGTTATTATTTTATCTTTAAAATTTTCACTGTAAATTGAGATTTCTGACAAGAGCTAGCTGAATAACTATACAGACTATGAATACATGTCGATATTCACCCAAAAAAAGTTTTGAAGGGCAGATTGTCCATTAATCATTATACTAGCCAACCTAAAATACGTCTTGTCCAAAAAAAGATAGATATAGACTTCAGCAGCGTTTATCAGATAAACTATGACAACATCAAATACTTTGACATATTTAATAAGTAAAAGTATTTTCACTGTGGTCTTATACACTTAAAATAATTATGTTAAATTAGACAGTTTGATTAATTTATTATAGCTTTGTGAGAATTAAAATAACGTATTACTGTTTTGGGTAAACAATCAGTTACTTTAAAACTTAAAAAAGGTCATTAAACAAAGAAGAACCCAGAATAGCCAAATTTTTGTATTAAAAATCTCATTCTTCTTCTTAGTCGTACATTCGTGACGGAGTGGTCCATGTGTATTGGTGATGGTTTTTAATTCCTCCATATCTCTCTATTGGTGGCATTTTTTGTGCTTTATGTCAAGAAGTAATTTGTGGACCTTCTTCTGATATATATCCATCTTATCGGTGACTACGAGAACGTTCACCCTCTACCTTTTCCTGAACCACCAATCATTCCAAGGAGCTCTCATTCCTGGTAATATGACCAAACATTTTTCAAATTCTTATAAGCACAGTCAAAGTCCTGGTTTTATGTTTAGCTTCTTTAAGATTGAAATGTTGGTACAGTGAGCAGTCCATTTTCAGCATACGCCTCCAGTACCACATTCCCATAAGGATAGGCAGAGACCACGTCCTTCCACTTGCCACGATCCTTGCATATCTCCTTCGCTTCGTTCATTGTCATTATACCTTTCATACAAGTTCGTCGGCTTAGAGTACTCTTGACTTGGCCCTTATTTAATATGTCCTGGATTTGGTCCAGGAATATTCGCCTTGGTGTTCCTCTTTGAATTTTTCCGTTCGCTCTTGACTCAAATATACTTTTTGTCAGTCTCCTTTCATTCTCTACGTGCCCAAACCATCTAAGCATACCTTTCTCAATTTTAGTCACTACATCTTCTTTTATACCACAACGTTATCTTAACACGCTGTTTGTTACTTTGTCACTTAGTTTCAATCCACTCATGCTTCTCAACGCACTCATTTCCTATCTCTACACTACCTCTACCTCTATTCTAATTTTATGCTTCGTGACTGTTATACCCAACTTTTGCTACCACACATAAGTGTTGGCAACAACACTCCTCCATACAGTCTGGCCCTTTCAGACACCATCTGGCTATTCATAAAGGCATGCAGAGCACAATTTACCATATTCCCTGCATTCACTCTCTTTTCAATGTCGCTTTTACATTTTTTCCATTATTAGATGGAAAAAAAATTACGAAGTCGCTATGACATTACTTAATTTTAATAGTTTGTTGAATTCGCAAACTTTTACTTTTGAATTGTGTCAGTATTCAAAACAAAAGCTCTGTCAATTTTCCTTGATTATGTAGGTAAAGCTTGACGTTTTCTTTTCTGATCAAATATCATGTATTGAAGGCCTCCTTTGGAGAAGGCCTTCACCCATAGTGGGGTTCTTGCCAATTAAGAAAAAACAATTAGTTTTAAGTTTTCTAAACCACTTTTATAGATACCTTTTTGCAAGAAATAAAAAGGCTTTTTATTTTATTATTTATATCATGTATTAACAATTCAGTCTGTATAATATGTTATAAATTTATATAAACATAACCATCTACACAAAGCATTAGGATCACGTGCATTAATAATTATTTTTGTATTACCTAAATATATATAACATGTAAATGGCTAGAATAATGTATAAAAATAATGTATCAATATGTTTCGTTGTGAAAAATAAATTTTGGAAATAATATCGTTTTATTATATTTCGTCATATCTCCAACACAAAATTCCAAGACTTTTGGTTATTAATAAATTTTTATTTCAAATATAGTTGGTGTTTTTTTAAGTAGAGAAGTAATTGAATTGCATAAACTGGCAAGATATGTTTGATGTTTATGTATCTCAGTTGACACAAGAGGTCTTTCATAACGGTCTCTTGTTTAAAAAAATAGTTAAGTATAAAAAAAAACTTCTCAATACCGGTACATTACCTTATCCATCTAACTCCGTCTGCACATAAAGAACAAATTTAGTTAGCACAAAAAAGGTTACAGTTAGCTAACCTTAAAAGATAGATAAGAGTTATTTTAGACTTTTTTTAGAACTTTGAAAGGTAAACAATTTTGTGGTACATAATTTGGTGGACTGGTGGGAGGCTTCGGCCGTGGCTAGTTACCACCCTAGCAGCAAAAACGTACCGCCAAAACAAAGAGATTTGTGTTCCGGTACGATGCTGTGTAGAAACCGTAAGGGGTATATCGCCTCTTAACAGTTTAGCGCGCTTCCATCTTAGACTGTATCATCACTTACCATCAGGTGAGATCACAGTCAAGCGCTAATCTGTCAGCAATAAAAAAAAAAACAAAAAAAAAATTTTTACGCAACGTTAACTGTTTATGCAGCACACATAGCGAAAGCTATTAAAAGGAAAAAAATCCCGATGTTGAAATATTCTTAATTGGTGCATCGCTCCTATCGGTTTAAGCTTCATGATATATTGCCTAAAGTCTTCCTCGATATATAGACTATTTAACACTGAAAGAATTTTTAAAATCAGCCCAGTAGTTTTTAAGATAAGCACGTTCATGCAAACAAACTCTTCAGCTTTCTAATATTAGTATTAATATATCCTCTTAAAATATTCAATGGTCTATAAAATACTCTGTACTTCACCCACTCAAGCTTAAATACATTTTTTTTAATTTTTCATAATTGACACTTGATATTCGTCGTCTCAACCGATGGACGTCCACTGGTAGACAAAGTTCTCTCTTAATAAATACCAATGGGCCCGATCTTGCGCCGCTTGTGTCCAGCGGCTGCCAGCGACCCGCCTGATGTCATTGGTGGGGGGTCTGATGACGCTGCGTTTTCCGGTGCGGTTCTGCGAACTATGTGCCCTGCCCATTGCCACTTCAGCTTTGCAATACGGTAGGCTACGTCGGTGACTTTAGTTCTGTTCACCCCGGCCGTGACCCTGGCAAAAAGCTTTCTTTCTATCAAACTTGAAATAACCTTGTTAGTATAGATACATAAAATCTACAAAATTTCTTATTCAGGTAGTGTTTTATAGTACTTTTCAATCGTCAAATATATTCAACGTAGATCAATATATATCGTGATTTAAAAATACTAAAAACATTGTGGAATATTATGAAACGTTACGCAACACGAGGTAACTTTAACGAGCAGAACGATTGCGTGATTAGATTTTCTCGTGGTGCATTATGGTGTCGTTGTTTTAAGAGAAATAGTGTTAAATTGAATTTGTAATTCAAATACGTGAAATAATTTTTAATATATTGCAAGTGTATATTTAAATAGTGAAGAGAATAAAAGTTGTTGGCTAATGTGAGTTGGTTTTGTGTTATAATATAATTAAACCGAGATTTTTCGGATATGATACCACCAGGGTTGTATTCAATAAACGAGGGTATTTATAAAACAACAAAAAATCAAGTTAATACCGATAAAATACTAGGTTGCATGTACGTGACTGGTAAGTCGTATAATCCGAGAACAAAAAAATCTTATTGACCCTCGTCAATCCTGTGTCTGCCATCATTTAGCCCCGCGGTTTGACCTAAATACATGATTTTAGTTGAAAAACAGTGGATAGCATAGAAAACAGGTGAAATGGAGATAAATATCCCCGTCGGTTTTTTAATTTAGACTTTTTTCATTGAAGCTTAAAATATTACGGACTAAAATTACCTTGTTTTTTTTTCCTCTGTTGGAATTTTCTTTATTATACAGTACCTTTAGATGTAGTTTGATTTCTATACTATTATGTGACTGATGTTACAGTCTAAGATAAGCAAGGGAATGGATCAATTTATCTCTTATGGTTTCTACACGCCATCGTGTGTTATAACACCAACCCACATTAACTAACAACTTTTATTCTCGTCACTATTTCAATAAACACAGCTTACATACATACATACATAGCATCACGCCTCATTCCAATAGGGGTAGGCAGAGACAACATCCTTCCACTTGCCACGATCCTTGCATATCTCCTTCGCTTCTTTCATTTTCATTAAACCTTTCATACAAGTTCGTCGGTTTAGAGTACTCTTGACCTGGCCCTTATTTAAAATGTCCTGGATTTGGTCCAGGAACGTTCGCCTTGGTCTTCCCCTTCCAACTTTCGCATTCACTCTTGACTCATAAATCCTTTTTGTCAGTCTCCTTTCATTCATTCTCTCTACATGCCCAAACCATCTAAGCATACCTTTCTCGATTTTAGTCACTACGTCTTCCTTTATACCACAACGTTCTCTTATCACATTATTTCTTACTTTGTCACTCAGTTTAAATCCATTCATGCTTCTCAACGCACTCATCTCTACTGCATTTATTTCAATTTTATGTTTCTTCTGTTATACCCAACATTGACTAACACACATAAGTGTTGGCAACAACACTCCTCCATACAGTCTGGCCTTTTGAGACACCATCTGGCTATTCATAAAGGCGTGCAGAGCACCATTTACCATATTCCCTGCATTCACTCTCCTTACAATATCACTTTCACATGTTCCATCTTTTGTAAATTTAGATCCCAAGTATACAAATTTTTTCACCTCTTCCACTTGTTCCCCATCTATCAAACTTCGGCAGTGAGGCCAACACTGATGGAAAGCTTCGTCCAAGAACTGCCATCAAGCAAACTATATTCTGATTTTGATTTTGATTCTAATTTTGATTCTCATTCTGATTCTGATCCTGATTCTGATACGGATTCGGATTCTGATTCTGATTCCGGGTTTCATTCTGATGCTGATTTAGATTTAGGTTAAGGTTAAGGTAGTTTTGAGTTTACCAACATTGGCTTGTCTTTATGTATTGCGTCATTTTCCTCGCTGGTGCAGTGCCATCACTTGCTTTGCTAACAGAGGTCCCTGGTTTAATCGAATATAGGAAATTGCATGCGGCTTCGGCCGTTGTTAGTTACCAGTGTACCATCAGAAACGCGTCCCCAAGCAACATAAAAACATTGACTCTTTTAATAAAAAGAGTGAATGTACATCATATAACGAAAAAAAAAACAAACTTGTTGTAAATTCTAGTAGGCTGCATAAAATTAACAACTCATTTAAGGGTAACTGTATACGTTTCTATAATAAACTCCCACAAGACGTTTTAGAAATGTCAATTAATAAATTCAAAGTCTTTGTTAAAAGAAAGTTGAGAGAAAAATCGTATTATAAGTTGCAAGATTACCTAGACGATAGAAACGCCTGGGAGTGAACGAACTGATCTAATTTGAATTGAAATATATTAAACTAATATGATATTGTAATGATGATTATAACAAAAAAAAAACAGAATACCCGACTGAGTTCGTTGTAGGCTCTTCTCGGATCAGGGCGCGAAGGAACCCTCGTAACTTTAGATTTTAAGTCGTTCTGGAGTATCATCATCAGACGTACATTAGAATTAGAGTGTGGAAAAGAAAAGAAAAAAAAATATTTGACGATTCAAAAGTGCTGTAATATGCTTACTTGAATAAAGATATTTTGATTTGATTTTATAAGGGGTAAATTGTATCTTACCAGATTAATGCGCTTCCTTCTTAGATGGTATCATCACTTACCATCAGGTCTGATCACTGCCATGCGCTGATCTATTAGCAATAAAGAAAATCTTTGACTTTTCGGAAATCGTCTTATTGAATATGGTCTACCAGAGAAAGAGAAAAAACGCAGTCAATGCTTCCTCTTAACACTGAAGGAGGCAGAGTACCGGACGGTATATATTTGTACGTCATTCAGTTTTTGTATACTCTCAGTCGGACTCATCCGGGACATCTATTTCGTTGGTTTTTAGTGGTTATTAAAAAAAACATAATATGATAGTAAAACGGTAATTTGTCGCAAAAAATTAGAAAAGAGAAACGTAAATACGTTTGTGGCTCATTTTGATGTTAACTATTTACCCGCTTTATATGTCCAGTTTCTAATGGTCTTTAGAAGACCAACAAATCTTGTGTTTTGTTTTGGATGTAATAATTTGTGAAGTCAGCTTATCTTCTAATGGATGCATCTGTATTTTCTGAGCTTTGACAACCATTTTTTTATATATTAATTGCACAGTTTTTAAAAACTGGTTACCTTCATGTATTAAAATTTACTTATGGATTAATTATTTTTATGACCAAAACTGTGTATATTTATTAACTTTGACATATATTTTATTGCTATATGAGACCAAAACAAAAATACAGGTACATTTAAAAATTTAAATATATAAAAGAGGAAATTCTAAAAGGTACTTCGATGAGGTTTCCTACGTCTGTATAAATCTGACATAAAAACTAAATGTGGCTTTGGCTCCCGCATCATCCATTGTTCCCAGTGGAGCTGGAGGTTGTAATCTACTTCGACGAAGCCTGATTTGTGGGAAAAAATATTCTCCAGAGATATAAACATTGAATTTTACTGTTAAAATGGTTTTTGTTATATATTTAAAGACTTCGCTGGTGGTAGAACATCATCTATTGTACTAGAGTCTATCAGTAGGTAGTAAGTAAGTAAGTAAGTAGCAGCCCATTAACGTCCCACTGCGGGGCTCAGGCCTCCTCGCTCCTCGGAGCGAGGGTTTTTTAGAGCATAGACCTACCAAGCTGCTCCACTGCGGATTGGCAGGCATAGTACACAAGTGCACTCTCTATTCCTTCACTCTCATAGTCCGATGTGACGCGAATCCGACACGACCGGAGAGAGATCGGGCGCAGGACCGACGGCTTAACGTGCTCTCCGAGGCACGGGGGTGGATCACACCGCCAACTTCCCAACTTCGGGCAAATATTGAGAAACCAATGAGGCAGTTCTATCAGTAGGTAGATTGGAGAAATTAAGGTTTGATAGTAGTCTCACTTGACGGTGAATGATGATGCAATCTAAGAAGTAAGATCTGGTAAAAGTAAAAAGTGTTATGGTCTGACACCAAGTTTTGATGAGGTCGTCTAATGGTTATTTAATCTTTTGTACATCTAATGGGATTTGGACTCGGCTCTTTAAACCAAAACTCTAACCTATTAATATCCCATTGCTAGTCTCAGTCTAAAAATTACATAACAAAGAATTAATTTGCTCTATACCCTCTTTTACGCTTCTACGCTGCTGCTCAGATCATTTTTATTTTTGATATACCCCTTATGGTTTCTACACTGCATCGTACCGGAACACAAATCTCTTGTTTGGTGGTACGTTTTTGCTGGTAGGGTGGTCCAGACTCAGACAAATTAGAAAATACAATTTCCTAAATTCGTCCTACCGGGGATCGAACTCCGCTAGCAAAGCGAATACTGGCACCACTGCGCCAGCGAGGCCGTCAAAAATTAGGTAAACTCTTTTACCTTAAAGAATGCCAATCTCTCGCGAAATATTGATTATATCTGATTATTTGTTACTCAATGAATTAAAAACAGATTAACAAATTTGGTTAGATATCTATCTATCAACACAACTAGGTAGTTAGGTTTTTCGTGCAATGCTACGCCATCTCATTCTATTTTGAGTGACATGGACTGCATCCGAGTTCTAGGTTTTGACAGTGATGGTGATTTTATCAGGCTGGGCCATAGAACTCCTCCCTCTTGATCTTTTTCCCTCAATTGTCCCGGTGACAATAAGTTTTTGTAAGTTATCACTGGATTTACGTGTTATGTGGCCAAAAACCTCAAGAGTTTTTCGAAGGCACCTGGATTCTTGGTTGTTCCATGATGTTCAGTTCATCCTGTGCCGATTGATTTGTCCTATACGCTGTCCATGGAATGCGTAGCATTTTTCTCCAACGCCACATCTCAAAGGCTTCTATATGTTTTCTGTCTTTTGATTTGAGAGTCCAAGTCTCTGACCCCGGAAGAATATGGAGGAAACAAGCGAATATTTCAACATGATTTTAGTTTTTTTGCTTACGTATCACTTTAATAGCCCCCATCAACTACTAGTTGACATAATACGATAGTTCTATCTCAACTTCGGCAATCAGAAATATAAGTATCTCTTTCCTTTTAAGTCATAATGTGTATTAACTATTTCGCTTCTCGGTAACGTATTCATCCCAGAATGTGCAGTAGGTAATTAGTCGGTTAGTTTTTTGTGCTATTTTATAAGCTGTGAGTATTTATACGTGATTGTTTGTGTTGATTATATAAATATACTGAATAACAATGACAACTGTTAAAGTAAGTTTAAATTTTTAAGATAATTGTAGACATTCAAGACATTGTATAGTTTAACTATTAGCAAACATAAAAATCATAGCATTTTGGTAGTCTTTCAATGTTCAATTTAAGTCCCAAGAGACATTTTAACGTAACCGGGGTAAAAGACGCAAAAACGTCCGTGCGGGGCGGGGCAGGCGACGTTTATTTCCGTTTACAAGCGTGGGCAAATTACGGGGGCCAATAAAACGTAGCCGGGGTATCTAAGGGAAATTCTTTGGAGTAGGGATATAGCATTTTCGTCAATACCAATTCGCAAGACCTATTGTTACTAATGCAAGAACTCAGGTAGATATAGTTGTTAACAATTTCTAAATTATGTCTTCCATTGAGTTCTAACTTGGAGATGCGGTCTACCACCACGACCTTCGTTTTCAACCGATTAATAGTCCGTAACTTTTTATATGCTAAATTTTTCCATTTTGGTGATTATGGTAACCAAAACATATTTACAATAATGTCAATTAGGATCCAATTTCTATAATAAATTAGTATGCAATTTATCAAACGCAAAAGGTATTAGCCAGTTTTTACATTTGTTTCCTAAAATTTATATCATTTACTTCGATTTTGGGGTTTATGTTTATCTGGATCAAATAGGATACATTGTATCTACTCAAATAAGCCATGTAGATCACTTCAGCATTAATATTTGTTGTACCTTGATGCTGACAATATCAATTTCTCTTGGGATCGAAGTGTATAATATTTTAGAAATAACTTGTTATGTTATACAAAGAAGATATTTAAATATGTTATTTGTTTTTGGATTCAACAAAAAATACAACGTATAGTCCTACGATATC
The DNA here is from genome assembly GCA_015832385.1 of Elymnias hypermnestra. NCBI lineage: Eukaryota > Metazoa > Arthropoda > Insecta > Lepidoptera > Nymphalidae > Elymnias > Elymnias hypermnestra. Next base: position 1,872,106 of record JACTOM010000894.1, read on the forward strand.
ATGATTAGCATAAATAAGAGGGAATCCACGTCTCCGTTTTATGAGATCTCCTTTTCCGTATACGAACTACGGATTCCTTACTGTAAACATGTCTCCGTAAAAATCCCTGTGGGATGGCTTCATGTTTATCTAGATATTTAAATCACTCTTTTGAAGATGATTTATAAACTCCATTTTCTTTTACCTTTAACTAAATGGTATTTACTAATGATATTAATTATTTTAAGACCAGAGAATGAAAAAACGATGTTCGATCCAAAAGTATTGTAAAAACCTATCCAATGAAACAAGTTTTGAATTGAAATTTGAGTTTTATCATAATTATTTAGTAGATTATTGTGCTAGCTTTTTTCCGCAAATTTGATTGCAGAGTTTTTGACTTTATTTTTCGATTCAAAAATACTGTAATGCATGCTTTGGAAGAAATTTTTTTTAATCTAGAGAGAAATATCTACTATCCTCATTTATGGTAACAATCAACAACTTCGGTATTACTTGATAAAATATATGTTTGTTTAAATTATAAACTATCTATATATCAAATTTCAGCCTTATCTGCTTATGTGTGATTAAGGAATTAACATCAAAATATAAATAATAACTTTCATCTTTATAAGGAAATATTAAGTGTTCTAGCTTTGTATTAATATTCATTAAAAAAAGTCAGGATGTTCTTTAGTTATGATAGAATAACAACTTGAAAATGATAGAATTAATGTCAGTGAATAATTGTTTCTATTTATTTAGGTTATGCAAACAAACTCCTAATATATTTAACCAAAGAGAAGGCTTGCATCATACTAACTTAACAATAAACTAAAGTCGTACATAACTAGAACCTGGGACGTAAAAATGCAGACGAACTCGTGTTCATAATTTCTATATATTGGCAACAGTCACTTCTGTTTTGATTAGAAAATGACTGCATGAACATTAAGGGCAAGACGCAGAATGCAGTGGAGTCACGTCCATGAAAGGCAAAACGAATACTACTGGGGTGTCACATTCATCGAGGGCAAGATGAAAATTATAGTGGCGTCACGTCCGTTCAAGACAAGACGAAGACTGCTGGGGCGTCACATCTATCAAAGGCAAAATGAAGACAGCAGTGGCTTCACATTCATCGAGTGGAAGAGGAAGACTACAGTGGCATTACGTCCATCAAGGGCCAGACGAAACTGCAGTGGCGTTACATCGATCGAGGGCAAGACGAAGACTGCTGGGGTGTCACATCTTTCAATGGCAAGGTGAAGACTGCAGTGGTTTCACATACATCAAGTGCAAGATGAAGGTTACAGTGGCGTTACGTCCATCAAGGGCTAGACGAAACTGCAGTGGCTTTACATCGATCGAGGGCAAGACGAAGACTGCTGGAGCGTCACATCCATTAATGGCAAGATGAAGACTGCAGTGGCGTTACTAATATCAACAGCAAATAAAGACTGCTGTGGCGTCACATCGGTCGAGGGCAAAACGAAGACTGCTGGGGTGTTACATCTATCAAAGGCAACATGAAGACTGTAGTGGCTTCACATTCATCAAGTGTAAGATGAAGGCTACAGTGGCGTTACGTCCATCAAGGGCCAGACGAAACTGCAGTGGCGTTACATCGATCGAGGGCAAGATGAAGACTGCAGTGGCTTCACATTCATCAAGTGCAAGATGAAGATTACGGTGGCGTTACTAATATCAACAGCTAGATAAAGACTGGTGTGGCGTCACGTCCATTTCCAACGAGTCACTGATTGCAGCAGTGTCATGCCATGACGCAGTTTTAATGATGAAGACATCGATAGTTTTTATTGAAATATTTAAAAAATTATTAAATTTAGCGTTACTGTCCCTGTTTGTGTCGATACAACTATTGAATTTATGCTAGTATCTTCCTGTTTTTAAAGCTTGTGTGCTCTTTTAAATAGAAACCTATGAAAAGACTGGCAGATTTATCAAAGACAATGCTTCCATTCTGTTTGTAGGTACGTAGACGTAACTACTATGTAGATATAGTCACGGAGATAAGTTATATACAATTTTAGCCTATAATAAGTAAAACAACAAATCATGTTTCTATGAATACGAAACAAAAGCGTGAATTTCATTCGTCATCATTACAGTAGCACTAAGGAACGTTATTACAGCGGGGATTACTGAGGCTTTTCGTTATTTCACCAATTAGGGATAGAGCACATTACTGGCTAGTGTGTTGATGTACGCACTTTATTTTGTAAAAACAAACTAAATACGGTATTTGGGACGTTTACAGGCGAATTAGGTAATGCTTTTTTTCATTTAAAATGTCTATGGTTATTTATATTTAAAAATATTAGGATGATGGTAACAGATAATTTTTACAATTGTAATTATTAATACTATCATAGCTGGATACAAAGTCTGTGTTTGACTGTGGTCTGTGGTGTATCTGTTTTGAGATTAAATTAAATTTAAAAATATATATTTAACGTAAACAAATATCAATATGTTTAAAATATTTATTATCCCTTAGTCTGTCCCGCCGCGTTTTACCGGCTCCTTTAATTTTCGCATCGATTGCCCTGCGGGTTGAATGACTTATGATTTTTATGTTTGCTAATAGTTAAACTATACAATGTTATCTTGTGTTTATTAAATAAAGACTCTCTCATGTTGCGTTAAACGTCGAGATATAAGTTCTTATCTTAAAAATTAAACCTTACCTCAAAGGTTTTCATTGTTATTTACATCACTTTTATAATCAAAAACACAAATAATCACTAATAAGTACTCACAGTTTATAAAATACCACGAAAAACTTAACGACCTTCGACGCGACACACACACCGTTAGTAATAGTCACTTTGTTACTTATTTTTTTTTGTATTGTCTAGTATTATCTCTACTCATTTTTTGTTACGACAGTTACCGAGGAGCGAAATAGATAATACACATTGTGGCTTAAAAAGAAAAAATTGCTTATATTTTAATTTCCCGAGTTGAGACAGAACTATCATATCATATCATGTCAACCGGTAGTTGACCAGGGCAATATTGAGAAACTTTAGTGAAAAATAAGTTGTAAAAGTAATATGTTTGGTGTTTTATCAAGACAATTGGAGTAGTAGAACCAGACAGTTGTACTTCATTGGTATAAATTTGTTTTCGCAGAACCTTCACCTTCTTTATAAAAACCTATATCATTCCTTGTATAATTAACCGTTTTACACTGAAAGTTCCGTCAAAATCAGTCCTCCCGTCACATTTCGTAACAGGACTTCCCACATCCCCTGCTGACGATGTGTTACAGTCCTTATTTAGGGTTAAAAATTTCTTTAATCCATTAGCTATGAGGTGGTTTAATTGAATTTCGGATAGATATGTAGATACAATATCATCAACTATCCCTCTATTTTGTTATCATTCGTTTTGTTAAATAACTCCATATAGATGCGATTTTAAAGACGTATTCCCGTCAAGCTGGTGTAAAATGGTGTAACGGATTCACGTAAAAAAAAAACAAACTCCAATTTTATTTATTTGTGTGTATAACAAATTAATTGCTAACGCTTTTGAAAATGAGAGCAGAATTGTTAGTGAATTCGGACAAAATAGGCGTCCATTAATGTAATGTCGGCGGGCGTTTTAATATTACAAAGATCACTGCCACCTTGCCTTCCTCATTACTAATTAACATTTAAATTGGGGAATAATATGAACAAGCATTTAATATCAACTTTATCATAATAAATTTGACATTATAAACTTGTTTAATGAAGTTATATAACCTATAAAAACATTTTAATCATATTGGTTAAAAATTATTATAATTTTTATTTTTCACTGATGAAAATTAGTATTAGTATATAAAAAGGTAACATTTGTGTTTTAGTATGTTTGAACGTTTGTAAAGTTGTCCCACAAAAACTACTAGACTGATTTCAAAAATGTTTTTACTATTAGAAAGCTGCAATTTCACTGAGCGACAAGGGCTATATTTCTCTCTCAAAAAACCTAGAGATCCTTAAGAAAAATGCATTAATGTAACCCAAGGTGTACAAAAATGGTCACGTAAAATCTGTCATCACGTGCGCTTGGGAAACTATAAAACAACAAAATGTTCCACAGTATTATGGTGACTAAAATCACGGGCATGTAGAGAGAATGAGTGAAAGGAGACTGACAAAAAGGATTTATGAGTCAAGAGTGAATGCGAAAGTTGGAAAGGGAAAGACCAAGGCGAACGTTCCAGAACCAAATCCAGGACATTTTAAATAAGAGCCAGGTCAAGAGTACTCGAAACCGACGAACTTGTATGAAAGGTTTAATGAGAATGAAAGAAGCGAAGGAGACATGCAAGGATCGTGGTAAGTGGAAGGACGTGGTCTCTGCCTACCCCTATGGGAATGAGGCGTGATGATATGTATGTATGTATATATGTTCCACAGTATTATAGAACGTATTAATATCCACAAAAAACTCCACAATTCCATAAGTCAACCTACTATAGTTATGTCACTGTAATGACTTTTTTACATTTAAAAAGTTAATAAAATGCTGACAGTAATTAAGCTACATTATTCATAATTCAATAACTTTTTAAACTATTAAAATCGGACATTCTATTCAAAAGATACAACGAATTTAAAAATGTGAATGTAAAGAAAATTGTAGCGACCCTTATAACTGGACCTGCGACTGGTGAGTTAGCTCATACTCCAAGGATACCAGTGATAGCTAATTGATATATTGTTTTTATTTTTATCAAGCTAAAAATTACTGGACCGATTTAAAAATGGATTCGTCGTCGTCGTCGTTTCAACCGATGGACGTCCACTGCTGGACATAGGTCTTACGTAATGACGTCCACAAGGCCCGATCTTGCGCCGCCTGGCTCCAGCGGCTACCGGCGACCCTCTTTATATCGTCGGTCCACCTTGTGGGGGGTCTGCCTACACTGCGCCGTCCGGTGCGGGGTCGCCACTCCAGCACCTTTGGCCCCCAAATTCCATCGGTCCTTCGGACTATGTGCCCCGCCCATTGCCACTTCAGGTTCGCGATTCGTAGGACTATGTCGGTGACTCCGGTTCTACTACGGATTACTTCATTTCTGATTCTATCACGTAGAGAAACTCCGAGCATAGCCCTCTCCATCGCACGCTGAGTGACTCTGAGCTTCCGCATGAAAAATGGATTAGTCAGATATATTTGTTGTAAAGTAAAATCTGTATATTGAATAGATCATGAATGTGTGATCTGTAAGGAAGTAATTAAAAACTAATGAAATAAAACGTTTATGTTAACAAAAGTAAATCTATAGTCCGACTTAGTAGACTTTCCACTGCCAAGAGATCGGTATCTACGCAGGTGAAACCGCGGGGTATTGCTAGTATCTTAATATATAGAGATGGTTAACAACTTTTTCTTCCTCAAGCAACGTAACGAAATATTTCAATTTACTTATATAATTGAATTCAATGACGTTTGAAAGACAGCACTTAATCTTTGGTATACGAGGTTTTATCTGTCAAATAAAAAAGATCCGGTCCCTTGTAATTTAACGGTCCTTCGAAGTAAAACGTAAAAGGCATCGTATTGGTTTTTGTTGGTAACAGGGATAAGGTATAAGAAAACAGTATATTTCTTTTTTTTTTCTATACAGACATTGCAGGTCTTAAATTAAATATTTATTTTGCAGAAGAAATTGATAATATAAAAGAAAGAGTGGATAACAGTGGGGTAGAGGCAGATTAAATGTACCTCCTCACGTAAGTGTCAAAAGAATTAGTTATTCACATATTTGTAACATTTAGAAGTGATGCACCACTTCTTTTCGCCGTACCATCATTTTTTAAAGATTTCTGATGAGATACTATCTCTATAATCATACGTGAAACAATAAGTGTACAGAGAGTACAAATTTTCCCACATTTACAGTTTATATAGAGAAGGAGAGCAGAATCAAAATTGTTTTAAAGTTATGCATATAAAAATCCATTAAATCAATAAAAGAACCAGACTCACGCATATCTAAACTAATATTTTGTATGTAAAGATGTATGTATGTAACGTTTTCACACAAAAACTACTGGATCGACCACAATTTTTTTTTCACCATTAGAAAGCTGAGCAACATAGGCTAAATTACTTTCTCAATAAAAAGAGGGATCGTTTAACCCAAGGTGTGACAAGGTAATTGATGATAGATCAAAAAAATGTTCTACAGAATTATAGAACCTATTAATATTTACAAAAAAGTCCGCGATACCATATGTCCAACTGCTTTAGTTATGCCACTATAACTACTTTTTCACATTATACTCGTAAAAGTACATAAAAGCGCCGACAATAATCAAGCCATATTAATCAAACCTCTGTATTAATCATCATCTATTAAATTATAGTATTAAAGACCGTTTCAATACCTGTAAAATACTTTTTAAATTATTAAAATCAGACATTTGATACAAAAGATATAACGAATTTTAAAATGTCAATAGAAAGAAAATTGTAGCGACCTTTATAACTGGGCCTGCGACTGGTGAGTTAGCTCATATTCCAAGGATAAGTATTATTATTAATTACTAAGAAGATTACGTTAGAAAAGCTAATATTATGGTTTAGTTTTCTTAAAAATTATAATGTTCTACGTAACTTTGTTAATTTTTTCATTCATACAAACCTTCAAAAGAGAACAAAAAAAAAAGTATTATCCAAATTAGTTAAGCCAAAGAGAGATAGCGGTCGATGCTGCTCCCTCCCGCCGGAGAAGGGGTGGTATGAGACGGCGCAATTATGAGCGACTGCTTGCCCTCTTTTGACCCCTAAGTTGGCCGCATCCGGGGCGCCAGAGATGAATGCGTTAGCGAACATCTGGCGTCCACCATACAGATGAATAGGGTTCTACCGGGTTTTAGTGGGTATTCTGATTACAGTGAGTCCCACACTCCTGGATGGAGCTGTATACTCTATCCAGCGTGCGTTAAAGCATTTCCCAGCGACAAAAAAAAAGAAACGCACTCGTAGTGCCGTGAAATAGGAAAATAGAGACTCAATCTACACTAATATTATGAAGAGGAAAGATTTGTATTTTTGTATGTAACGAATAAACTCAAAAGTACTGGACCGATTTTAATTATTTATTTTTCATTAGAAAGCTACATTATCACTGAGTAACATAGGCTATATTTAGTACTAGATTACTATAGGAATCTTTAGAAATTCCTATTAAAACCAACCGAAGGTGTAAAAAAATTAGCCATAAATGTCTTTCATCGCATACGCTTTGATGAGTATTAATGATAGGACAAAAAAATGTTCGACAATATTACAGAATATATCAATATCTACAAAAAACTAAACGATACCATATTTCTAACTAATGTAGTTACGTCACTGTAACTACTTTTTTACATTTAACACACTGATAGAAATGCCAATCAAAATCAGACCGTGTTATCCATACCATTTATAAATTTTTATCCAAATAAATAATTTAATATTCAACACTGTCTCAATACCTGATGATTACTTTTTGAATGATTGAAATCGGATTTTCCATTCAAAAGATATCATCAAATTAATATTAAAATACATCTCGACGAGAGAGGGGCAGCGGTGGAGAAGGGGGTGCACCATTATGAACTAGGTAGCCGGTCGGCTTCTTACGCAGTGGACGCGAACGACATTGAATAGTTTGTTACTTAGTTTTAGTATTAGGAATCGCACTTTTTCATAATATTTGTCAATTTATGGTCGTTTTAATTATCATGCATAACTTAAATATTTGTACCTATTTATGTCTACCCGTGCAAAGCCGGGATGGGCCGCTAGTTTTATATAAATAGATTATTGCCACAACTTTTTTGAGTGTAGTCTTTGATAATAGAACTATAATAATGTTAAAGAGTAGATAATATTGTTTCTTATGACTTAGAGCAACTGTTGATTCTGCACAGTAGGTGGGCGGCGACCGGAAAAGATTTGTGTTGTCAATGAAACGTGCCCTAACGTCCATCAGACGTCTTCCTACATCACAGGCTTTTATTTACAACTGTTGAGAATCAATTATAAGATATCACATCTTATTTATTTATAAGTTTATTGCAATACGCAAAGGCAGTCTTATCGCTTGAAGAAATATCTTCCAGTAGACCTTTGGTAACAGAAACGGACATTAACTGTAGTTGTAAATAAAAATACTTGATTCTATTATACATTACTTAATATATATGTCGAAGTGCAAGAGTCTGTGGATCGCTAGTCCGTGTGTAATAGTCTGTGGAACGCTGGCGCCGTCTTTGTGTCGGGGTGGGGGCAGAGTCAATAAGTGGCGGTCCGGCCCGTCTCTCGGCAGATCTCGAGCGGCGGTCGACTATTGAAACTGTCGCGTTCCTAGCTATTATTCTTAATAAGTTCTTCTAACATTATAACTGGAGTTAATTAATAAAGTGTTTGATTGCACCAACATTACCCACGAACGCCCACAGAATAAGAAATGAAATAATGGATCCAATTAATGGAGAACCCTACGCCACTGTGCTTTATGCTTCTCCGTTCTCTCTTATTCTCCGACATATATATTATTTATTATAGGTGAATAAACAATATACATAGAGGCAAGGAAGGTAATCGGTGGAGAGGCAGCGAGAGCAGAATACCTTGGCTCCAGCCTTCCGGATGACCTCTGGGGCAGCAGAAGCTGGGTTTACTGTCCCGCAGAGACAATTCCTATGAGGTAGTAGATGGTATACCAGATGCTTTAGGCATGCCACCGTCAAAGAGGTGAAGGGTCATGAAACTCACGAGTGATGTGCAAAGAATAGTTGGGTTTTAGCTTGTAATAGTCCGGCATAACTCACAACATTTTCCCGATGTGTAGCAGGTATCCCTGAGGATTTTCCAGAAAAAAGGGGAAAGGAAAATAAAACAAATCCTGTGGGCACAATAGTCCATGTTAAAATGGATAGGGATACCTTATTCGTTATCGCAGACATTTGAAGCATCTATTCGATTCACTACCCTAAACATCAGTAGATAATCAGCCTTCGACACCAAGGGCTAACGAGGCACCAATCGTTGTGGAAAATGTTTGAAAACTTTGACATTCATGAGCAAACTGCGCTTGCGCAAAAGTGGAAGATGAGGATGATGAAGTAGTATTTTTATGTAAAAATGAGCTCAGTGATTATCTATGATATAGAAATGAATCGTAAAATGTGTTAGTTAGCCCATAACTCAACAACGCCTGGGTCAATTTTGATAATTCCTTTTTTTTTAATGTTCGTTGACGTCCAAGAATGGTTTTCGCGGCGAGAAAAGTTTAAATAAATGCAGGGAAAACCCTAAAAACAGTCCTTTTCTGTTTCCTATAGAAACGTTTTCTAACAAAAATGTAAAGTGAATTTGACCTTTATTGCTATTTAATAAAGTTCATAATAAATTACAAGTGCTCACTGTTGTCAAAGCAATGTAGGTGTGTTCCTAACGTCAAGGAGGCAATTCGCACTTTATTACCGCTGCAAAAATTGAATAATCACAAAGATGTAAGAGCTATAGATATTTAATACTGCTGTAATTTCCTTTCGAAAATCATTCGAGAAACTGAAATCTGCCACATTTTAAATCTTTTTAACAGAACGAAGTCCGTCGGGTCTGCTAGTAATTTATATAACGTTTTGCCTTCATGTATGATCTGTTTTATCTCACATTAGATGGCAAAACGGACATATTAAAGGTATGAGAAATCGTCTTATATCTTCATTGTCTGTCATTTTATCGTTGTCTGAATTGTAGAGTGAAAAATTCCTTTGAAGAAGTTTAATCAAAATGTAAAGTGTCTTTTTTATAGTTGCTTTTTGTTATGTGGTCCGTTTTGCCTTTCTTTCTCCTATATCAGTTTTTGTTCTAATCGATTCCCTTAAGTTACGTAGCTATGACTTTCCCCATCATTGTGATTTAAAGCAGGCGATGCCTATCATGCTGCAAAATATGCCCTAGACACCACACCTTACACCGCTTTATGATTTTATCAACTCAGTTTTCTGTCCAACATTATTGTTCTTGTCCGTAGGAACCCTAATGTTGAACACCTTTGCCATCCAGCTTGTGCAAACCACTCTCCTGTAAGTCCACGACTCAAATCTTTTTACATAAATCTTCCGTAGTTTTATTTTATTTAGCCTACTAATTATGTCATTGATCGCGCCATCTACTAAGCATTGGTACCTCGGAAACGGCGTATTCGCGCCATCTGCAAGCTTTCCGACGTACTAATGCGCTAGTTATCGGGAAGCGGCGCGTCTACCACTAGAGGGCGCCTCCTGCACCGCTCCATAAGCACGGAGCAATATAGTTTTATATATACGCTCGTAGTCTGTATAGCTGACAACCTCGGGCGCAAAGGAAGCCCCTTTGGGGGTTTTTGTCTTTTTTTGTCGTGAAAAGTGCAGTAATTCTACGCGGTTTCTTGGGTTTGGTCATGCCGTTGATGAAGGCGTCGCGTTAAGGACCCTCTCGTAGCCCCTCTTGCTAATAAATCGAAGTGCGGCGGGTCAACGCGGCCACAGGTTATTCGGCCCACGCGGGTGCCTTTGTTGAACAGTTTTGTGCCTGGTGGTGCACGAGACCGCCTTGGAGTGGAAAGAAGAATGGGGTTGCCGAAAGCGGCTATCCGCGACGCTTGTGCAGGTTACTACACTCCCACAAAATATACACACATACAAAATACCCACGTGAACATTCATCTGTCACAGGGTAGTCGACGACCGAGGAAAACGGCGCCGGGACTTCAGGTAGGTGCCGCGGTTCAATACCTAGGTGGAATTTCTCCCCTATATTTCTCCTCCCGCCTCCTTATGAGCCCGAGTACAGGTTCACGTCCATGATAGGGTCACGGCTGGCGTGAACAATCATTTTTAGTTCTTTAGTTATATGCAGTGGATTCACATAATTTCTTAAAAGTTTCATTATTTATGGACAAATAAGTTTTCAGAACTGTTACTATTTTAAAAGGAGTTGATGCTATGTGATTATATATGTACGATGTCGCTAGCTAGTTTACGAAACTTTTCCAATAAATGTTTTATTGTTACGTGTCTCTCGTATCCGATAATAGATGCAAATGGCGATATTGAATTATGCACGACCTATCCTAATGCCGAATTAGTTTTGAAGCGATTTGTAATTGCTCGACGGCGAAAATACAACGCTCTAATTGTCAAACTGAAAACACAAATTCAAATTGGATTTAGCTAAAATTCTCACTTTGAGACTGCCTTCCTGTTGATAAATAATTTACGTTTACGTCGTAAATAAACTGTTCGAGTTAACTTTATTAAATTGTTTACAAATTACATTGTTAACGATGTTTATATTACTATTCAGACAGTTCACGGTTCGTCATTTGACTATTTTAACGGTTTGTCATTGTAAGGTAGGTAAGGTAAGTAACAGCCCATTAGCGTCCCACTGCTGGGCACAGGCCTCCTCACTCATATGAGAGAGGGTTTTTAGAGCATAGACCCACCCACGCTGCTCCACTGCGGATTGGCAGGCATAGTACACAAGTGCACTCTCTATTCCTTCACTCTCATAGTCCGATGTGACGGGAATCCGACACGACCGGAGAGAGATCAGGCGCAGGACCGACGGCTTAACGTGCTCTCCGAGGCACGGGGGTGGATCACACCGCCAACTTCCCAACTTCGGGCAAATATTGAGAAAATCTTAATAGAAAACTCAATATTGATTTTTGAATTGGCCCGACCCGGGACTCGAACCCAGGACCTCATGTCTGTAGTCGAACATGCTAACCACTAGACCAATGAGGCAGTTGTCATTGTAATATTACAAAATATTGCATTAAAGCCCATTTGCTATAGAATTGTCGTAATTTTTCACAAATAATTACAATTAGAATTATTATATTCAATATAACTATTGATAAATGTAATGCAATTGTAAAATATTGAAACCCTTAGATTATCCGGTAGCATTTTTTATTGGCCCCCATAATTTGCCCGTGCTTCTTAACGGAAATAACCGTTGTCTGCCCCGCTTTGTATGGACTTTTTTAAGTCGAACCGCTGTCGAATGACGCTAATTTGGCTTTTTGGACTTTAATGTTCATGTAAGACTACCAAATGTTATGATTTTTATATTTCCTAATAGTTAAAATATAAAATGTTATCTTTTGTCCATTAAATTAAGACTCTGGTGTAGCGACTGGTGGCGCTAAAGTTTGAGATAGTGAAAAAACACAGTTTTGTATTGAAAGCCTCATATCTTAAAAATTAAAACTTACTTCAAGGGTTTTCATTGTTATTCACACCGCTTATATAGTAAAATTTAAACAAAAAATAGCGTACCATAAAGTTAAACAAAATACGAAATTAAATCGGAACATAGTCAAGCATTTACTTATTAGCAATGAAAGATAATTAAATTGTGAAGTNTTTATTCAAAAAGATTTTCACTTTACTTTCGCAATATAAAATTGTGTCACATCGACGCTGGAAAGCAAATTCGTAGTAACACGCAAATCAAAAAATTTCCAATATAATCAAATAATAATAAAGATTCCGTATTTACCCATTACATTGTCCGGTCGCGTTTTATGGGCCCCCGTAATTTGTCAACGCTTTTTAACGGAAATAACCGTCGCTTGCCCCACCCCTCCATGAACGATTTTGTGTCGCGGATCGTATGACGCTAAAGTAGCTCTTGGGACTTAAATGTTCATGAAGCACTACCAAATGTTATGATTTTTATGTTTGCTAATAGTTACACTATACAATATTATATTTTGTTTATTAAATTAAGACTGGTGTAGCGTCATGCTGCGTTAAACTTTGGGATAGTGAAAAAAGTCCGTCTTGTATTTATTGCGTCCTATCTTAAAAATTAAAGCTTACCTCAATGGTTTTCATTCACATCACTTATATAATCAAAAACACAAATAATCACTAATAAACACGCACAGTTTATAAAACACCACAAAAAAAGTTAATGACCTTCGATACTACACATGTACCGTTAGTAACGGTCACTTTGTAACTGGTTTATAATTTATTTTTCTATTGTCTGCTGTTATTTCTACGCATATTTTGTTAGGACAGTTATCGAGAAGTGAAATTGATAATACACATTATGACTTCAACTAGTGGTTGACATTGTAAATCTAAGGGTTATGTAACAAAAGTATTTGGGGGGAAACACCGTGATCGGTGGTTGGTTCATTTGTTCGCTATTATCTTAAACTATAACTAACATGATGCGAATATATTATGTATAATTAATTATATATTACAAAGACCTCCCTCACAAGAAGCAAAACAACATACATTTACATTACTTAAGCTGTTTGATATGTAATATTTAGATCACTCAAATTGGTAGCACGAATAATTAACGAGCAATATCAGGGAACATCACAAACACGTGTAATACAAGTCCAATTATATGAATACACAATAAACGGATTCAATCCAATAGCTAATACACAATTATTTCGTTATATAACCAACAATATAAACCTTAACAATTGTGTGGGTATTTCACGGCCACTGATCGTAATCGAACCTTCGTCCCTTCATCAGAGAACTACGTGACTCGGATACAGAAAAAAATCCCGATTTCAAATTGGAATATGAAATTATCAGGAGCCACGGAACGGCTTATTGGATTGCTTTTTATGTATTTAAATTCTATTGTTTTGAATTGAATCAACCATTTCTTTTAGAAATTACTTTCATAATATAAATTGTGCGTGTATTAATGTGTACAATTGGGAGAAATTGATACATCTTTGGCTTATACGTACAACTTACTAGGATGAAATTCTAAGAATTGTTTTCCCTTTGTAACTGTATCGACTTCACTCATCAATACTTAATCTACACTAATATTAAAAAGAGGAAAGATTTATATTTTTGTATATTACGAATAAACTCGAAAAGAAATGGACCGACTTTAATAATTCTTTTTTCATCAGAAAGCTACATTATCACTGAGTAACATAGGCTATATTTAGTTCTAGATCACAATACAAATATTTAGAAATTCCTTTTAAAACCAACCGAAGGTGTAACAAAATTAGCCATAAAATGTCTATTTTCGCTTACGCTGTGAAGAGTATTAATGATAGGATAAAAAAATGTTCGACAATATTATAGGATATATTAATATCTACAAAAAAACTTCGCGAGACCATATATCTAACTATTGTAGTTACGTTACTATATTTACTTTTTTTACTTTACTTTACATTTAACAAATTGATAGAAATGCCGATCAAAATCAGACCGTGTTATCCATAACATTTATAAATTTTTATCCAAATAAATCATTTAATATTCAAGACTGTCTCAATACCTGATGATTACTTTTTGAATTATTGAAATCGGATATTCCATTCAAAAGATATC
>JACTOM010000894.1:1888473-1916674 GCA_015832385.1 Elymnias hypermnestra
GGAAGACCGAGGCGAACGTTCCTGGACCAAATCCAGGACATTTTAAATAACGGCCAGGTCAAGAGTACTCTAAACCGACGAACTTGTATGAAAGATTTAATGAGATTGAAAGAAGCGAAGGAGATATGCAAGGATCGTGGCAAGTGGAAGGATGTTGTCTCTGCCTACCCCTATGGGAATAAGGCGTGATGCTATGTATGTATGTATGTAGTTTTAATTTAAAGAAATACACTTGGCTTTGTATTGCAGAGCAGCCCTTTTTATGACACCACTAACTTAAAATACAATAATTCGTAGCTAACGTTGATTAAAAACTGAGAACTAACTTCGACGGTTATAAATAGCTTTCCAACTAATGCTATTACGGCAAAACACCAATGGGAGTTTTTGGCGCCAAATACATTTTTTATTTATCTTATTTATTGAGAAACGACTTCTCCCTGTTAGTTTTTAATAGTTACAATTAAAATAGTTTAAGTAATTCTAATCGTTTGTAAAACATTTATTAATAATATCCCGAATTGGCATCATTTACAATGTTTTCAAATTCACCAAAGGGAACGATATTGTGAAGGCCATTCTTTTCGTGAAGGTCATTCTTTCTAAGAATACGATTTAATCAAATGACGAACCGTATCCTTTATTTTAATTATTAATTGAATTAAATAATTTTACATATACTAACACAGCCATACATTCGCGACATCTTCGTGTTGCGTCGCGCCGCTCACCACCTCCCATAGTTGCGCGGAGGCTGTCGTGACATTCGGCGCGGGGCCTATACACGAACACGCTCCGTCTATACATGAACCCGACTTAAATGATATTTTATTATTATTTGCTTCTTTAATAACTTTAATATAGTAATTTTATTTAATGATTAATCATTTAGATAATATATTTTTATAATCTTGTTACGTTTGTATGAAAGTATGATAAATCCATAAATATAATTATTTATGTACAGACGAGTCCGTTACACCTTGCGTATTATAAGAATGTATTTTACATGAAAACTGTATTGTGTTTTATTGTGGATATGTGAAAGGATTGCAAATTCTTTGGCTTATATTGTTTTAGTGGTAGAGTAACATATAACGACCACTTCCACCTTTACAGCTTATTGTAGTCCAAATATATGTTATCGTATGAGTGAGTCATCATCTTATCGGCGCTTGACAGAGTCAATGAGTCGCAGGCCGGTGGCGTTCTCGAGAGTTCTCGAGTAACGGTTCGCCAGAGCGGTCGATTATAAAAACTGTTGCGCGTTCCTAACTATTACTGTTAATGTGTTTGTGTAATTTGATATCGGGAACATTAAGTGATTGGACATTATAATGTGAGTTAATTAATAAAGTGTGTGATTGCACCAACATTACCCACCAACGCCCACACTTTGGAGATTGTATTATGGATCCAACTAATTACGATGTCGGCGGGAACCTATACTCTTTTTCTCCGACACATATATAAATCAAATGATTTTCGTTAATGTCGCTGTAACTCGAGAGTGTCTGGACTGATTTGGTTGATTTTTATTTGTGGAAGTCCAGGGAAAGTATTAAAGGTGAGTTAATACGAAAAAATACTTGGAAATTCCCTCAGAAACTATCGCTACCCGTCTCTCAATCGATGTCCCATCGTTCAGAAATAAATTGCAATTTAAAAGAATACTTTTCTTTTTGACATTTGACATTCACAACTTACAATTTCTGATGGCAACGGTAATATTTGATGGACTTGATGGAATCTGATCGCAAAGGTTGCGTTTTTTTGATTACAAAGTGTCTTTGTTACGGTTAAGTTTTGACCACCTTTTTTAATTAAAATTGAAATACTCTGTAATTATCACTTAGCTTTTTTATTTATTGATTCTGAGGCGTTGCGAAGTTTCCAGGGTCAGCTTGTTCTATCGTTTAATTCTATTTTAAATTGCTTTTATATATAAGCATTTTGTTGTTATTTTTAAGTAAACCACGATTTAATAAAGTAAGTAGGTAAGTAAATTTATTCAGTTATTAAGACGTCTTTTGGGATTTCATTTCTGAAATCAATTGTTAAATTTATCCTAATAGAATTTGGAACATGAAATGCTGTAAATCATGTAATTTATTAACACAGAATCAATAATAGTATACATAAAACTTCCCGTTTTATATATTATGTGTGTATGTACACGAGTGTATCAGTTTCCATCCGGTGAGATATACGTCAAAGGAAAAACCTGTCGCCGATAAAATCCTTAAGTGCTAATACATGTCGTTTACGGAAGGTAGAACCCGATAGTTTTAAACTACATTAAAATAATGAAAGACGTTTATTTACATTACGATAGAAAGACTTTTCTCCTGTTTTGAAGTGTAAACTTCTTTAGCATCGTTATGATTGGAAAGTTTATGAAGTGAAAAGGTAATAAATTAGCGAGATTTAACGTCAGAAAAAATTAAATAGGAAGCATTATATAGTGTTTGTTATGGTTCTGATTCTATTTGTGATCTGCTAACATCTTCAAGCTAAAACTTTTGAAGGTTTCACTTCTACCACGTGTAATTGTACATTAGATTTTTCTTTATTTACGTAACGTATAATTTCTCTGACAGAGTGTATTTTGTGCGACATTAAATAGGGTAAAGTGAAAAGTATGAAAAATTCAATGGAAAAGTAATTTAAGTAAATAAACACTCAATTTTATCCATCAATATTTTTGACGGTCTAGTAGTAAATGATGATTTTACACTTACATACCGCGATACTGTGAAAAATCGTAAACACTCATACCTACAGCGTCTATGTCTTGAAAGGAATATACTAAAACAAAACAAAATCAAAAATATCTTTATTCAAGTAGGCTTATTACAGCACTTTAGAATCGTCAAATTATATCTTTTTTCCACACTCTGTTTCTAATATACGTCTGATGATGGTACTCAAGCACGGCTTAAAATCTAAAGTTACGAGTCCACAACAAACTCAGTCGGGTATTTTTTTTGTTACCATCATCATTACAATATCATATTAGTTTACTATATTTTAATTAAAATTAGAGCAATTCGTTCACTCCCAGGCGTTTCTATCGTCTAGGTAATCTTGCAACTTATAATACGATTTTTCTATCAACTTTCTTTTAACAAAGACTTTGAATTTATTAATTGACATCTTTAGAACGTCTTGTGGGAGTTTATTATAGAAACGTATACAGTTACCCTTAAATGAGTTGTTAATCTTATGCAGCCTACTAGAATTTATAACAAGTTTGTTTTGGTTTCGTAAGTTATATGATGTACATTCACTCTTTTTATTAAAAGAGTCAATGTTTTTATGTACATACAACAAGTTTTCTAATATATATACGCAGTGAACTGTCATTATGTTAACTGCCTTGAATTTGTTTCTTAGCGACTCTCTTGGACCCATATTGTAAATCGCACGAACGGCCCTTTTCTGCAGCACAAATATTGCATCTATATCAGCAGCATTACCCCAAAGTAGAATACCGTATGACATAATGCTGTGAAAATAGCTGAAATATACCAGTCTGGCAGTATCAACATCTGTCAGACGACGAATTCTTTTAACTGCGTAAGCCGCAGAGCTGAGCCTGTTCGATTGATCACTTATATGGGGCCCCCACTGTAATTTGTTATCTAATGTAATGCCTAAGAAAACGGTATTGTCTACAAGGTCTAGTTCCTTATTATTAAGTTTAACAATGGTTTGCATTTGTTTAACATTAGACAGACTAAACTTAACACTTTATGTTTTACTTGCGTTGAGCAATAAATTATTAGCTTCAAACTATTGTACTACTTTTTTAAGAGAGTTGTTTACGTCGTCATAATGTGTTTGTCGCCTATTAATCTTAAACATGGCGAAGTATCATCAGCAAACAGAACAATCTCATGATCACCCTTAACAAAGTAAGGAAGGTCTTTGATATAAATGAGGAACAGAAATGGTCCTAATATGAAACCCTGTGGGTTTCCTATTTTTGTCACAGACTCCGCAGAAAGCTTGCCATTGACACAGACCTTTTGCGTTCTATTGGTTAAATATGAACTCATCAGTATAACCTATATCATCAATATGGTCTAATGCTGTGCCTGTCATACCTGTCTCTCTCGTCTTCATCTCAACTCTGGTTGAGGATTACGGCCCTCGGGGCATTTTCCTCATTACCCGCCTCGGTAATTTATTTTGCCCGTGATGTCAAACAGGCTCCAGGTCCAATCCAGTAAATGTTTTTCCGGGTGTAGCCACTGTAACCGTTGCGTCGTCTCAGCCGTCATCGCCCACGTCGGATGGCGATGACAGCAGGAGCTCACGAGACTGACCACGCCCAGTGCTTGCCACTGTAGGGTGGTGGCTGGGAATCCCGTGGAGGTGTGTATGCGGGAAGTTGCGATACATCCTAATCGCCAGCTGGCAGACGAACACCTCCACTGTGGGCGTCCTGGTGCCGCGGTGGATTACGTCGTTCCTGACGTACCTTGGAGCTCCTACTATCATACGTAGGCTCTTGTTTTGCTGGATCTGCAGCCTTCTCTTCTGGTACCCTAAACTGCCTGATATTCCTTCATATCAGGCAGGTGCGGTATATGTCAGTCTGGAGCGGACATAGGATCCGTAGATCTTCAGTTTTGCTTTTGTTGGGAGACTTGAGGTGAAGAGAGGCTGCAGTCTGGCACTTTGTCCGCTAGTCGCAGCCCACGGTCCCAAGTAGCGAAATTTCGTAGTGTCAGTCCTATTTTAGTACGAAAGTACCACATTGCCGACCGATTAAAACAATGCATTATTTAGCGCGCATGTTTAAAATTATCGGCACATGGCTACTTACTCATTTCTTTTAAATCTCAAAATAATTTTTTGTGTGCATGTTTCTTATTTTTGTCGCATGCACTCTTATTTTGTATGTAAAACATCGAAAATTATTTCAATTTCTGGAGAAAATTTCAGAGTAAGATAAATGCAAAATAGTTTTTCATGTAAAGCTTCATTTCCAAAGGGGTTATATACCTAAGTGTTGTTATTTAAAAAAAAATATTAGAAATATAACTAATCGTATATCCTAATTTGGAATAAATCCAGCAAAATGAATAGGAATCATCGAAATCGGTTGAGTATTTTCAGATTTATCGCAATGCAATTAAATTTAGATTTTATTTTTTTAAACATTTATCCCTGTTCCGAATTATTAACTTAGGGACTCTAACTTATAACATCAAATAATTTTCAAATTTCAAAATCAGTACAAAATAGAAACCCAGCCATTGATGAATCCGAAAACAAAGATTCCAAAACAAAATCTAAAATATGTTCGCACAACTAATTAAGAGCCATGTCGCAATGACTCCCGAGGGTAGAAAATATTTTGTTTGGGCAAAGAGCGAGTCTAAAATTTGTATAATATTTATTCAATTTTACGGTACAAATACCTTTATATAAAACGCCGTATTGTTTGAATTGAATACAAATAAATAACGTGCTTGTGTATTTAGAATATTTGTTTCAACCAAATGGATAAATATTTTTACTGAAATTGATGCTTACTGAATCCAGGAGTTATGTGGCAAATTAATTAAATCGTTATATATCGGAGTGCAAGAGTCTGTGGATCGCTGGTCCGTGTGTAATAGTCTGTGGAATGCTGGCGCCATCTTTGTATCGGCGTGGGGGCAGAGTCGGTACATGGGCTCTGCCCCCACGCCAATAGGTGAGGCGGTACATGGATATAAGACATAATTTTCGTCTTATCCATGTTCATTTTTAGGCCCACCTGTCGAGAAGCTCTGCTGAGGTCATCGAGCATTGCATTAAGATCTTCCAGAGTCTCTGCCATGATGACCACTTCGTCGGCAAACCGTAGATGAGTGATGTTGGAAGACCTCTTCAAGATTATGAAGTGGAACGGACTGGGCATCAATATCAATGGCGAGTACATCACTCATCTACCGTTTGCTTTCAATATTGTTAAGTTATAACTTTCCACTAAATTACATTGATATACAAAAAAAAAATTTAAGGAACTTGGCTTGTTGATTATATAAGTAAGTAAGTAGCAGCCCATTAACGTCCCACTGCTGGGCTCAGGCCTCCTCACTCCGAGGAGCGAGGGTTTTAAGAGCATAGACNTGATTATATTAAAAGCTAGCAATGCCCCAAGGTTTCACCTGCGTAGATACCTTTTTAATATTAGAGAACAGATTTATTTGTAATACTTTATTGTCTTAGAACATTTGAGACTCTGGAGTTCGACTCAGATTAGTTTTGTTAGATTGAAATTTTGAATAACGTTATATCTTTTGAATGGATTCTCGGATTTTAATAATTTAAAAATCATTTAACAGGTATTAAACTAGTCCTTAATAAAACATTTAATGGGATTAAGTATTAATACAGAAGGATGAATAATATGGTTTGATTATCGTCGGCACTTTTATTAAGTTTTAAAATGCAAGGAAGCAGTTATAGTGGCATAACTACAGTAGTTGGATATATAGTATTTTGGACTTTTGTTTAGATATTAATACATTCTATAATATTGTAAAACATTTTTTTGTTATATCTTTAATTGTTTCCGCAGCGCACGCGATGATAGAATTTTTGTGACCAACTTTTTTATACCTTAAGTTACATTGACGCTTTTTTCTTAAGAAAAATTATTGTTTTTGAGAAAAATATAAATCCTATGTCGCTAAGTAAAAATTTAGCTTTCTAATGGTGTAAAAAAAATTTAAATGGGGTCAGTAGTTTTTAGTGAAAATGTAACATACATACAAAAACTCTTTATAATATTAGTTTAGACATAACCGTTTTCTTAGCTCTCCAACAATTCATAACAATTGGGAACTTATTTCTGATATTTTTTAACAGTTCCTTTAAAATCTTTTCTATGAACAACAGGAATAAATGGAATTACCAATAATTCTGTTTATAATGTTGAAATAATATCGGAAGCTAAGTAACAAATGTTTCAAATTGCCATTGGCTCTTTCAAATAGCTTAGACGGAGAGATACTTTCAAGAAATCTTATAAATCCGCGGAAGAGGTAAATCCAATTATTGCTATGTATGTAAGCTGTGTCTATTCTATATTTGCAGTAGCTTCAATATTTGTTATATAAATCTGCTAAACTATTGAGTTTTATTGGTATTTGTGTAACAAATAAAAATTAGATTTAATTCTTTAGATAAAATTTTAGATATTACATCAAAAATATGATTTAATCAAGTAAGCTTTTTAAAGCTCTCAAGCACAACAGCGTGAGTTCTTACTTCGCTATCAGAAAAGCTAAATTCCATAACAGACAGGGCAAATTAACTTTCATAATGGACACCAGCGAAAGGAGGTGGAGGACATTTATCTGTAAGACTGTTATTTCGGTGAAGGAGGTACATGAGAGACTGAGGGAGGTCGCTGTGGACGTATCTCTACTCCAGCGCAGGTGAGATTTAAGCTTTTACTGCCTCTTTCTTAAGTTTCCCAGAGGAATTTTTCGGAGTAGATTGAGTCTATCAATCTTTTGGTACTCCAATAAAGGATATGGAGGGTTTCGCTTTAATTTACTGGATATTTTGAGATGCAAGCAAGTCCCACTCTCCCAATAAGATTTAAAGCCCGATCGGGGTATGTAAAGGCATGTTCCCAGTGTAAAAATGTTTTTTTCTAATATCTGTGAATCTTTATAAACACCACCTTCTTTCTCTTTTCTTTCTATGAGGGTTTTCCTAAACTCAGGACAAAGAGATCCCTATTTATCGTTAAGACCGCCTAAATGCACACAAGTCAGTTTATGCTTTTTTTTGTATATTTTTAATTTGGTGGTATCAATAAAGCATACACCTATCTAACCATCTAATCTTGTTTATTTAATTAATAGGTAAATTACTTCCTACTAGATTAGCTCGCTTTTATCTGAGACTGTATCCTCATTTACCATCAGATCTATAGTTTGTCTCCTTTTAACTGTGGCGTATCATAAAGTTACATAAAATATGAAATTAAATAAGGAACATAGTCAAGCATTAACTTATTAGCAATGAATTTAAAATCTATTTGTTCAAAAAAATTTCATTGTACTTTCACAATATCAAATTATGTCATATCGATTATAATAAAGATTCCGTATTTATCCCTTACATTGTCCGGTCGCGTTTTATTGGCCCCCGTAATTTGTCCACGCTTTTTAACGGAAATAACCGTCGCTTGCCCCTCCCTTGCACGGACGTTTTTGGGTCGCGAGTCGAATGACGCTCTAGGGACTTAAATGTTCATGTAAGATTACCAAATGTTATGATTTTTATGTTTGCTAATAGTTACACAATGTTATCTTTTGTATATTAAATTAAGACTCTGGTGTAGCGTCATGTTGCCCTAAACATTGAGATAGTGAATAAAATCCGTCTTGTATTTATTGCGTCGTATCTTAAAAATTAAAGCTTACCTCAATGGTTTTCATTGTTATTCACATGACTTATATAATAAAAAACACAAATAATCACTAATAAACACTTACAATTTATAAAATAGCACAAAAAACTAAATGACCTTCGACGCGACACACGCACCGTTAGTAACGGTCACTTTGTAACTGATTTATTATATGATTTGTCTAGTGTCTAGTGTTATCTCTACAAATATTTTGTTACGACAGTTACCGATAAGCGAAATAGATATTATACATGATTTAAAAAGAAAGAGATGCTTATATTTCTGATTGCCCGAGTTGGCATTCTCTTATTATGTTAATTTCAAATTCCTCATTGTTTTATATTATCTAACTTGCTATAAATTCTCGTGTGTTTCATAATTCTTTTATAATCCCACTTACTTAAAGATCCCTAAGTCATAAATATTATTGTTAGAATTATGTGAAAATGTGGAGTGCCTTAGGGTGAATTCTGTTTATATTATATTTGCTTCAGCCCTCTATTATTTCATCTGGCTTATAACGATTCATTTTTATAAATCATCTGTAAATAATGTAAAGTATATTTATCCTGTGGCTTCACTTCTCACAATTGCTCTGGAGAAAATTTGTAAATTTTTAAACATTTTTAACCCAACATAAAGCTGATATTATAAGGTTTTTACCCCAAATAATACTAGAAATTCAACATTTCAGGTATAGTAATATCAGACTTGGCCACGGTAAGGCATTGAGGTAGTCGTTTATATATTTAACTAAAGTTTTTCTCATTTTCTTTATAAACAGGATTTATAATAATGACTGCATTAGTAGAAGGCCGTTTAAGCAGTTTTCTTTCCTTAATTGTTTTTGCCGTTAAAATTAATAGTCATTTAAAGCTTTTGTATTTAATATTGCTATTTAGTGGAATTCTGAAACCGTTAAACAAATTTTAATGAAATTTTGTGAATGTATTTCTTAATTTCACACACACATCCAAATATAAATGATATTTATAGGTAGACACGTACCGAGTGGGTAGAGAGGTGACATAGCGACGTGGCGACACTTTCTGGGCGAGAGGGAATCAGACGTGCTGTTGTCGCTCTACACCAACGACAGCGCCTACATTGCATCGTCTTACACTAAACAACATGCCGTTATCAAATTACAACGTCTGCTGGATCTGCTGCCGGACTGGCTGGACAGGTGGAAGCAGTCAATGTTGATAAGACGTCGGCCATTATGATCGACCGTCATGATCCGCATCCTCAGTTGAATATCAGGGAAGGCAGGACGTAGAGTGGCAGACCTCAGTACGCTACTTGGGTTGCCGCATTGATCGCGGGCTGCCCTTAGCGGACACGGTGACTCACGCCGTGGGCCAGGCTGCGGCGGCTCGGTCGCTGCTGCAGCCGCAGTAAAAACCAAACTGAAGGTCTACGGAGCCCACGTCCGCTCCAGACTGACGCATACGGCTCCTGCCTGGTACTCTTTCTGCTCAGGGTACCAGAGGAGTAGGCTGCAGATCCAGCAGAACAGGTGCCTACGTATGAAAGTTTTAGCTCCGACGTACGTCAGAAATGATGTCATCCACCGTGACACCAGGACGCCCACCGTGGAGGTGTTCGTCCGGAACTTGGCGAGGAGTATGTTTCGCCACGCGGACAACTCCCCACATATACACCTACATGGCATTGCCAGCCAGCACCCAAGAGCAGCAAATACTGGACGTCCCCTGCCTCGTGAGATTCTGCTGTCACGGCCTCCAGATGTAAGCGATGATGACGGCGAAGACGACGCAATAGCAAGGCGGTACCCGGACTTGACCATTTAATTAATTGGCCTGGATGGACGCGCTAGCGTAGCAAGCGGGAACCAGTCCATATGATTGCGGGCAAAACAGAATACCAGGCATCAAATTGATGTATGAGGAAGATGCCCGAGTAAGGAGGCACTCCCTCGAGGCCCGCACCCCTCAACTAAAGTTGAGAAGAATCCAGGAGGGACTATGCATGGTATTCTTCAGTCACACAGTGTGTCTCTTCTCTCTGACGCTCTCTCTATACGTTGGATTATCTGGAAAAGATCGCTAAACAGTGATAAGAGCGCTCATTGTCCACTAATATTACATAAATTAAGTCGTATTGTTTTTTATTTTGTAGTGTACAATAAATCATACTATTTATCTAAAAATAATACGTCAATATAAAAAATAATAAGATGTGAAGGTGAAGTCCAGCCGTTTTTGCCCTTTCATTTAAAGGTAATACTATTATCCGTCTTCAAAACTATATCTCAAACTCTTCTGCCATGAATAGAAACACAATCCACACAATAATTTTCAATACTTAATAATAATTGGACAACGTTGATAAAAACCGATTTGCCCTAACTTCCAAAATACTTTAGGATAATAACAATTACAACCATCCACAAATCACGGTGTTTCCTACTAAATGCCTAAAGAAGGCATGTAGGAGATTGTACGGTTTCCGTTTTCCAAATCAAAATTTTGATAATCTACAACAGTAATTTACCACCACCACTAAAAATAAAATAATATAAAAAAAATTGGGTTAGGGACAACACAATACAACATTGTTGGTGAGTTGGCGCTCTGACTTCTGAACTAGTGTTAACCGTACATCAGAAGTCAGCTCCATCTCTTACAGATACTGAATACTGGTGTTTACAAATAGTAATAATCTATAATATAATAATGAATCGCAAAATGTATTGGTAAGCACATAAATTTAAATGTTTGCTGAGTCCAAAGATGGTTTTTCCGGCAAGAAAAGTTCGAATAATTGCAGGACAAACCCCTAAAAACAGCCCTTTTCTGTTCCCCATACCAACGTTTTCTAACTAAAATGATAGAGTCATTTTGACCTTTATTGTTATTCTATAAAGTTCATAATAAATTACAAGTACTCACTGCTGTCTAAGCAATGTAGGGTTTTTCCTAACGTCAATTTGCACTTTATTGCCGGTGCACAAAATTCAAAATCAATTGAATAGTCACAATCAGACCAAATTGAATAGTCAGTGCTATAGATATTTAGTACTGCTGTAATTTCATTTTGAATATCATTCGTAAAACTGAAATCTGCCACATACTTAATCTTTTTTACAGTTCGAAGTCTGTCGGATCTGCTAGTAATAGTAATAAAAAAAGATAAAAAATAAAACAAATAAAATACAATCCAAACTGTCTAAAAAGCTAGTATATCACGCGCACGTGTGAACACGTAAAAATGTGTATGAATGGGTGTGTACGGGTGTGCGTGCGTGCGCGCGTATGTGTGTGTGTGTGTGTGTGTTGTGTTGTGTGTGTGTGTGTGTGTTGCATATGAGCGCGCAAGTGTGTTGTGTGATTGCGCGTTTGTGTAATGCATGTATGATGATGCAATGAATAGGATGATAACATCTGTTAAACTTTTTTCGCTTAGATGCGAATAATAAATTATATTACATTTTTCAATAACTATAATGAATATAATATTTATAATTGTTATTATTTATCAAATATTTCGATGGCTCTATAGCAAATTGGCTTTAATTGCAATACTTCGATTTCCTTACAATACGGACGCTATAAAATAGTGCATAGATATTGACGGACGGACTGTGTATTGTTTTCAGGGAGTATAAGTGTTGTGGTTGGGGATATATTGGTAAGTGATCTGAGAATCATTAATAATAAGCTATTGTACATATTGTCTCAGTATCTCATGATAAATAAAGTAGGAACGTTTCATCGAGGCTGGCTCTGCAAGGGGGGACCTTGAATCATTAGTACGAGGTGTAGGTTCTGGGTCGTGTCAATAAGTTCAGATATGTGACGTCAAGGGTCACTATGAAGGGTATTGGAGGTCAATTGCAGACATGTTTTTCACTTGTATTGAGTTGATAACGGTGATGCTGTCGTCAAGCACTGCTTAGGATCATCCATGTGCATTACTGCGGTAACCTCAAGAATTCAAGTGAATAAATAATATTAGTTTAGCTCAGTTACAAACATGGTCAACCGTGGAGCCTTCTCAAAGACCAGACTGAAATGATACGAGGACATGAACACACTTTATGCTATCTATAATGGTAATCTGACGAATATAATCATAGTGATCTCTAATAATATAGTAAGTTAGATAAATGCTCCACATTAATATGGATGAAGTATTGATTATAACGCAAATATGTAAATTACACCAACACTGTGGCGTAAAAACCATACCGTATTTCTTGAAGGGACGTTATTAGGCACTTTTTCATACTTAACAGCTAAATTATTCATAAAGGGAATATTATGTAACATGAAGGCTTTTTAAATGTATTTTCATAACCCAAAGTTAAATTTTATAACCTTCAGTGTTTTACTTTAATATTTACTTAGGGAAAAGCGAAAAGATTTTGAGAGAAATTAAGTCAAAGTACATAATGCAAACCATGGAAAGTTCCATGTGTAAATTACTACTATAATATCAGATTGAGCTTCAACTAGTTTAATTTGCAAGTAACTAATTAAAACTACAAATCATTTGATATTTACAACTACAGTTTCCTTTAATTTTTATTATATTTTCCTCTGGAAATAAGACCTACATTGATAAATCTCATTATATTCTTTATTTAAGTAGGCTCGAAAAGCACATTGGCATCGCCAGCAATCTGTCCGTTCATAATATATCTAACAACGGTTTGTAAATTTCATTTCACCGAGACGAAACTCAGCGGCTACTCCTTCGAATATAGTTTTTATAGGTTACAATGTGTTTAACTCTCATGTACAACTGGAATCTAGTCCAAACTTCTTTGTCGCTTAAATTGTGTTCAACGTTATAGTATAATATGTGTTCGCGCCATCTGGTACTAAGCATTGTTACCTTGGAAGCGGCGTATTCGCGCCATCTGCAAGCTTTCCGACGTTTTAATGCCCTAGGTATCGGGAAGCGGTGCGTCTACCACTAGAGGGCGCCTTCTGCGCCGTCCCATAAGCATGGCGCAATAGAGTTTTGCGACGGGCGCAAAGGAAGCCCCCTCGTGGGTTTTGTCCTTTTTAGTTGGTGAAAATTGCAGTAATTCCACACGGTTTTGGTTTTTATGATACGGTTGATGAAGTCGTCGCGTTAAAGACCCTTTAGTAGTCCACGCGGCCACAGGTTATTCCGGCCCACGAAGGTGCCTTAGTTTTGAACATTTCTGTGGCTGGTGGTGCACGGGACCGCTTTGGGATGGATAAGAAGACTGGCGTCGCCGCAGGCAGCTCTTCGCGATGCTTTGGCAGGTCATGTAAGACATATTTCATGCACTACACACATTCCTTGGCCAAAGTCCAAGGTCGCGAGCATGATAGGGTCACAACCGGCGTGAACAATATGCCTTTTGTAAAATGATATTTTGACATACTCGTATTTCTTAAATCTATGTGGAAGCAAACCCAAAAGTAATACGGATATCTTATTAAAATGCATACACAACATTTGATTTCTGAACCTTGTTTACCCTAAAATAAGGTATTATAAGTTTATTTTTATTTCTTGTATTAAAATTGTATACTTCGCTCTTTTTGCTTTTATCTCTATAAAATTTATAATAATACTTTTACATTTCTTGTGGAATCGTAGGATGATAACGATTGTTATTAAATTGATACTACCTAAGTACAGCTTAATATTAATTATATAATTTCAAGGCAATATCATTATATATCGAGCACAGTCCGTTTATGCTTTCGGAATAGTTCGGAATCGATTTATATATTTAGGATACTAAAATATTGTCCACTTTCGTGATTATATTCACGAATAATTATTCCTTTAACATTGTATTACCTTCTTCCTAGAGTTATAAATTCG
This sequence comes from Elymnias hypermnestra, assembly GCA_015832385.1. NCBI lineage: Eukaryota > Metazoa > Arthropoda > Insecta > Lepidoptera > Nymphalidae > Elymnias > Elymnias hypermnestra. The sequence goes on from JACTOM010000894.1 coordinate 1,902,737, forward strand.
AAACCAATTATAAAGAAATGGTGTCCCCCAAGGAGGTACACTGGCCCCATTTGTCTTCTACCAATCTTAAATAAGCCCCTTTCACTTTTTTCTTAGTAAGCTGCTAAATATACGTGCATGTTTGCCATTTTTAATATTTTCTATAAGATTATTGTTACAGTTACTATAATCCTCCTTATATCGTCTATTCAACTAGTAAAGTACCAGTGCTATGACAATCCAATCCAAGGGCAATTCAGCATCGCATACCGATATTTGTAAATTATTTGAACTGAATTCCCTTCCCTTTGCAAATTTAAGTTCATCCTACGGTGTACTATGTACGTGGCCTAATCAATTCCTAAGACTACTTTATTCGAAGTATGATTCCGATACTTAAGTATAACGTCAAGAAGACGAAAATTTAATATGTCGGCCACTCAATTAAACACGTCAGATATGAGTTACTCCTACTTAAAACGATGGGCTAGGTTGAAGAGGAAAGCTGGACTCAGGAGTAAATCGAAGGTTCTGGAATGGATCGGGACAAAATCCGCAGCCAATTATCAAAAGCTTGCGGCAATCTTCAAGATTGAAGAGGCAATATCAGAACAAGAAGTGCTTTCTTTAATCGAATATAGAAATTCCGAATAGAGCCTTTCTGTCATCTGCTGCATTACTCCGAGTTTTCTTGTGAGCCTCCTTATCAGCAAACAACAGATATATGTAGAGTACATGCAACGTCAATAAATACATGGATTTCAATTACCGCTTGTCGTTAAGGAAACCAATAACACGTCTTACCCTCAAGACTTTAAATTGCATAAAACAGCGAGCGTTAGAGTCAATTTCACTTAAAAGCTCTTACGAGTAACATACGTGTATTGTGTTATATTAATTGGTGGGTTTTCTGTGACAAGCGATAAGCGTGCTTAATAAAAGTAATAATATGTTTTGAAGAGCCACATTATATTCGTTTATTTACAACAGGACATGTACTATAACTATTGAGACACATTGATTGACGAAAATATTAGAAATGTGAAAAATAGAAGTCTATGAAGAATGTAATGAACCGAAATGAATGGAATTAAAAACATTCATGTCTAGATTATGAAATCAATTTACTCGTATAACTAGATTTATAAGTGGCAGTTAACAGGCCGAAAGCTTAGGCTTGCCGTGGATATTGTTTCTCTAAACTGTAAATTTTTGCCTCAACGGTTCATACAGATACAAAACTTTGCACTTACTTACATTTTTTAAAGTGTTTTGCGTTAAATAAAACTTTACAGCGTTGTCCATTAATTAAATTAATAACAGCATTACTAGTTTTCTAGCAAAATACTGCAAAGCGGAGTTCGAACCAGAACCTTTAATTACTTAATCGTCGTCGACGTCCTCGCTTCAACCCATGGACGTCCACTGTAGGATATAGGTCTTACGTAATGACGTCCGCAAGGCCCCATCTTGCGCCGCCTGGCTCCAGCGGCTACCGGCGACCCTCTTTAAATCATCGGTCCACCTTGTGGGGGGTCTCCATACACTGCGCCGTCCGCTGCGGAGTCGCCACTGCAGCACCTCCGGTCCCCAACGTCCATCGCTCGTCGCTTCGGACTATGTGCCCCGCCCATTGCCACTTCAGGTTCGCGATTCGTAGGACTATGTTGGTGACTTTGTTTCTACTACGGATCTCTTCATTTCTGATTCAATCACGTGGAGAAACTCCGAGTATGGCCCTCTCCATCGCACGCTGAGTGACTCTGAGCTTTCGCATGAGGGCAATAGTCAGCGACCACGTCTCAGAACCGTAGGTCATCACTGGCAACACGCACTGTTCGAAGACTTTGGTCTTCAGGCACTGAGGAATATTGGAAGAAAATATCTGACGCAGTTTCTCGAACGCTGCCCAACCAAGTTGGATTCGGCGGTTGACTTCCTTCTCGAAACTGGACCTATCTAGCTGGACTATATGTCCCAGGTTCGTGTACTCGTCAACAATTTCCAGAGCTGGGTTCTCAACATTGACTGGGTGTGGCGGTACATGGATATGAGACATAATTTTGGTCTTATCCATGCTCATTTTCAGGCCCACCTGTTGAAAAACTCTGCTAAGGTTTTTAATTAATGCAAAACAATAATTTGTGTTAGAGTAATATTAGGTTCAGTTAAAGAATAAAGTACTCAGCAATTTATTAGGCGCTCTCTCTGATTATCTTTTTAATTAAAACACTACAATATTCACTTATTTAATACTCGCTTTAAAATAACAACTTCTAAATAACTTTATGAATACTTTTCACAACTCGTACATTCCCTTATATAATCTCTTGAAAGAAGTAAGAATACGAGGCGTCATCTTTTCGAATAGTTTAAGAAACTAAATACTTTTTATCGCTAACTATTATGATATCTATTAACTAAACTTACTTCTAAGTAATTTATCTATTTAAAATACAAAAATGGCTTCTGAAAAATTGCTACCTTTACACGTTTTAGATTTTGCAACCATCTAACCGATGGACATACATAGCATCACGCCTCATTTCCATAGGGGTAGGCAGAGACAACATCCTTCCACTTGCCACTATCCTTGCATATCTCCCTAGCTTCTTTCACTCTCATGAAACCCTTCATACAAGTTCGTCGGTTTAGAGTACNTTACTTATTTGATTTTTCTGCCATACCTAACTTTCTCTACCATACAATAGTATTGGCACCAACGCTCTTGCATGCAGAGCCAGTCTGGCCTTTTACATTTTACCATATTCCCTGCATTTAATCTCCTTTCAATATCACTTTCACATGTTCCATCTTTTGTAAATTTAAGTCCTAAGTATACAAATTCTCTCACCTCTTCCACTTGTTCTTCATCTATCAAAATATTGTCATTCATTATAGATTCATCTCGTTCAAAAAGCATAACTTTCGTTTTGTTTACATTCACTTTTATTCCATTCCCTTTCAAAGCTTCATTCATAATATTTAGCATCTCCTGTAGCTCATTAGCGGATGACGCAAGTATTACTTGATCATCAGCGTAGAGTAAACAATCATAAATTATTTCACTGGAATGGCAATAATCGAAAACTAAAATACGGTACTAATAAATTAGGTACGAATGACAAACAACTGACAAATTTATTAATTTGGAATGATCCAGATATCTAGGAGTATATGTAAAAGCGAAATTGGGTCAATTACGATCTCAGTCTGAAGACTTTTAGATTTTTTCGGCAATACAGTACTAAATTCGATAAGTCTATGCGAGGTTTCCAAAACTATTCAATCATGTATATACACGTGATTGATTTAATATTCTGTATACATATTCCTTTCGGAACTTATATATATTTTTTAGTAGTACGCTGGGAACAGCTAATATATTTTTAAATTTGAAAAACCGCTTGAAGCTTTTAAATTTAGCCGATAGCAATACAAAGGAGTGTAGAAGTAAGCAGGCGCTGAAAAGCCTCCTGCATAATGCATTGTGTAACGCGACCTTTGAGCCTCAGCTGGATTATACGCCTGGTTTATTTCGAATTTTCCACCATTTTCAGATTTCCGCTTTGAAGCTTTCTCGGCCTCTTTTGGGACTGTTTGTAGGCTTTCCTGGCCTTTGTGTCTCAATATGCTTTTTTGTGTGGACTTAACGAGCTTTGGCTATTATTACATGTTAATGTCACTATTGCACGTTTCATGACCGAATTCCAAAAAAAGTTGGTATACAATTTGTCTGTTATAACAAGTATACTCGTATAGTAAATCAACCTTTAAACATAGGCAAATTGTATCAGGAACTTCTGAACTTGTTAAAATGATCAATTTTGTCATACATGATTGTTACATTGCAACTGAAGCTCTTAGAAGGAAGTTTCCCAGCTTTTGCTAATTTAACGATGATTCTACTATAGATCGTAAAGTGATTTATTCAACAGTAAAAGAATATTTTAATTCGAGCCAGTAACTCCTGAGATACGAGCAATTAAATAAACAAACTCAACTCAAAACTTTGTGCAATATTATTAGCCTATAAGCATTCACATACCGTCAGTCTCTATTCCTTCATTTCCATAGACTTTTTTTTGCGCTGTCAGGAGTGTGGGACTCACTGAGGGAGGAGACTTTGCAATACCCACTAAAACCCAGCGGAACCCTCTTCATCCGTAAATGAGACACCAGAGGTTCAGCTTGTGCATTCTTCCCTGGCGCCCCATATAAGTCTGACTGAGGATTCATGGAGGTGGCAGCAGGAACGCAAACAAGCGCCGCCTAGTGTCCCACCTCCTTCAGCGGTGAGAGGGAGCGTCCACTGCATTCTCTCAATCTCGCTCGTGGGCCTCCTTTAGCGAGATTACAGTCTCGCAGAAGAGGGCCACTTCCGCCCAATATCTCTCGCTTGACAGCATCGCGCCTACAATGCTTTCAAGCGAGAATTCCCCGCCGATCAGCCCCACCAAGCGGTGCCGCTGATGTTCCCATTCTGCGCATTCTGCCACAGTGCAATGTGCTGAGTCGATAGCTGCACCACCCTCGTGGCAAGCAAGCGACTCCTTTCGGCCAAATGGTGCAGGAACTTCCTAAAGCAGCCATGCCCGGTCACAACCTACACCAGTCTGTAGGAAAGCTTCCCGTGCCTCCTGGAAAAGACCTGGATAGAAAATATAAAATATTACTAGCTGTTCCCGGCGGTTTTAGTTGTTAATCCCATAGGAACATTTGGTACTCATTTTTACGTCGTCAATAAATGAGAGATCATTTAAGTAGTTCCAGCGGTTTCCGCTTAAAAAATTGTATTACTAACCTGACTTTGTTTATATATAATACATAGATATTAAACTATTTCTTATTACAATTATATTTAAAACATGAAATAATAAAACAGACTTTGTTCAAAACTATGAAGGAAAGAAAACCCCTAACGGAGCGCAGAGCTGTATCAATAGTGAAGTATTTTAAAAGTAAGTAGCTCCAACTTCAATAGCAAGTTTAACGGTAAAAGTTAAATAGAGGTTCTTGAAAAGTATTTAAGTATCTGCCTCCATTGAGTCTGAGTTCCTGCAAGATGATATCCAATTACTATTAATGCACCTTTAAGTGCATCATTTTAGGGTAAATAAATCAAGTCTTCGTAATAATCACGATGGCGTAAGAAGAGATCTATTTAGCGGTAAATTAACTCTCATGTTGACATGATATAACATATTTTAGAGTAAAGAAGCTTCAGAAATCATTTGACGGGTTGAGCATACGAATTTTTAATATGATACCGCAATCAGTTTAGATTTTCCTCCGCATAATTTTAAGAAATATATGAAAAAAATACTTTTACAAAAGGCATATTATAATGTTCAAGATTATTTAAGCGACAAAAATGTTTGGATTTGATTCCAGTTACACATAGAAGGAAAATATTACACATTGTAACATACTCAACCTTTTTAAAGAGTAACCGTTGTGTTTCTTGGCGGTTTCATCTCAGCGGATTCAAATTTCTGACTGACGATCAAAGTGCTTTTTGAGTCTACCTAAATATAGAATATTTTGAATTTGATGAACCATACCTGCACCAAATTGTTAGGTGTGAAGTAACAGCCACCTGTCAAGTTTGGTGCTCCAGTGGATATCGCGTACCACACAGTAGCAGTATACCCGGCCTGATTACTTAAACGACAGTATTTGGTGTCGCTGACGGGTGGAGATCTCTCGCGAACGAACATCAAAGATACAAATTGGGGGTCAATTACCTCTTTCTGTGAGTCGATCATTTCGCAGATACTTGGCAGCAGGAGGGAGAGCGCTGTGGATGCCGCTTCTCGTCAACCAAGAAGGCTTGAAGGCGAAGACGGGGTTTTCCCTCCTTCCTCTCTCCATATTAAAATAAATACTTTTGCGAAGGCAAATTTATCAGGGGTGCCATAATAGAATGTTTTTTGGTGAGCCTCTGGCCGCTCACTAAGGGTTTAAGGGGGTTTCGCTGGGTTTTAGTTCGTATTCTGGTTCGAGTCTAGTGAGTTCTACACTCCCACCTGATAACTGTTCGGTTAGGGTGCGTAAATACATTTTCCAGGGTAAAAAACATGTAAGTATAATCACTTTTCAGTCAATCAGTTGCCAGAACGAGAGCAAATAAAAAAAAATTGAGTATGCCTGTTTTTCATTGTTAAAAGTTTCCCACATATTTTATCACTATGTATATCCATGCTTAGTTAGTGTAAACATCGCAGAAGGGGTCACATTGCTTACCTTTAAATACATGGTAATACATTGGTAGTATCAATGTTAAGAGAATCTTTGCGTACGAAGCACTCCATGATACACCAGTATGCGACAAACGATAGCGTTGTCTCATTCGTACAACAGTAGCTCGTGATTAAGAATACACGCTCCAGGCGTAACTTTTGTGCGTTTGGAGAATTTAGAGAAACAAAATGTATTCTGTTTCCATTTTCCATTGATTAATTTATTATAAGCGATTGTAATTCAAAAGAACCTACTCATGACAATTAACCTTGAATGCTACTCGTTAATAAGCTGGTACTCATTATTTTTAAAGTAAACCCTGCACTTAACATAAGGTACAATTAATAAATAAAAGCAGAGTGTTAGCAAGGAGCCTGGTGAATGTTTAAATTTTACGAGCTAAAATTAATCCATTCCGATGTTCTCCGTTTCATCCTAAAATTATATTTTCCCCCTTATAATTAAATTTTAAATGCTCAAGAACGCTGAGCTAGGTAATTTTCTTGCGTTAGATGGAAGACGATACCTTCCTTAAAATTTTATGTTATATCATAAATAATATTGCAAATATTTTGGATACTTACTAAGAGTAATTATTATTTAGGTAAGGTAAGGTAAGTAGCAGCCCATTAACGTCCCACTGCTGGGCACAGGCCTCCTCACTCATATGAGAGAGGGTTTTTAGAGCATAGTCCCACCACGCTGCTCCACTGCGTATTGGCAGGCATAGTACACAAGTGCACTCCGTATTCCTTCACTCTCATAGTCCGATCTGACGGTAATCCGATGCAACCGGAGAGAGATCAGGCGCAGGACCGACGTGCGTGTGTCCTTAACGTGCTCTCCGAGGCACGGGGGTGGATCACACCGCCATCTTCTCTACTTCGGGCAAATATTGAGAAAATCTTAATAGAAAACTCAATATTGGTTTTTGAATTGGCCCGACCCGGGACTCGAACCCAGGACCTCATGTCTGTAGTCAAAAATGCTAACCACTAGACCAATGAGGCAATTATTATTTAATTACTACCTATTCCTCGCAATGACACTCACGTTGTTAGACAATATTATATGTATTCTGGTATCATTACTATTCAGTATCTCGTTGGTTTACACCGATTACAATAATAAAAATAATTTTATATTAATTGTAACTTGTAGCAACGCATTTTAACAGAATCCCAAAAAAGGAGTACTCGCTTAATTCCACTGTACCTTCTTTAATTTTGACGTGAATACGTCTCTAATATATGGAGGCAATGCAAAAAGGAATGATAACAAAATCGGAAGATAGAGTTTGGTGTAGTAGCTACATATCTATCACCCCCATCCGATATACAATAACATCATTGGATAGCTAAAGGATCAAAGAATTTATTACGCTAAAGCCTGTAACACATCACGCACAATCGTGGGGGAAACCCCGTTATGAGACGTATTCACGTACAACAAACGGCTGTTTCCATAACACAGCCACACTCTATTTTTTTAAACTATTTTTACTAAATCACAGTAATATTTAATTATGAATGTAAAACCAATATGGTATGGACTTTTTTGTGTAAACATAATTTAAAAATTAAAAGAATACATCGATGTAATCGAGTATTTAAATCTATTTTCTGAAAAAAAAAATAAGAAAGAACACCCGACTGAGTTTTTTATGGGATCTTTTTAGAACAGGTTGCGAGTAATTTAACGTAATCATAACATTGGGCATACCAAATCCGCAGTGGAGATGCGTGATGGGTCTATGCTCTAAAAACCCTCTCTCCTATGAGTGAAGTAGCCTGTGGCCCAGCAGTGGGACGTCAATGAGCTGCTACAATTAGAAATAATGTGTAAAAAATACGAATTTGAATGATTGAATGTATAAATACTTGAATTGAAATAAACTATCTACTATGTTTTATGGTATCGATAAAGTAAAATATTACGTTTATTTACGTCAATAAGATCTAGCTGAAAGCGCGAAATAGGGTAAGTTTCCCTCTTGCCTTACAAAGAGTTCTCGCCAATCGTGTTTATGCAATTTTCAAGCATAAACTCCGGATCGAGATCAAAAGAGAGCGAAATAAAACAGCAACTACAGACAGGCTTCGATTTTAAAAAAATACGGTATTATATGCTCTTAAATATAAATTCAAATAGATTTACATTACTTATGAGCCTGTTAAAATATAATATCGACTTATTGAAGAAAGAAAGAGAATCTGTTGTAGAAACTTTTCGCAATTGATTTATTTCTAACTGTTTAATATTTCCTATGATTCCCTTTGATTGTAGATCTGTTATTTGTTAATGTAAGAGACTAAAGACACTAACAATTACTATATAATTGGGTCACCAAGAAACAGGTTAAAACTAAAAAGAGTTTCATTTACAAAAATAATGTCAGCGAATGTGGTGCAAATCATACGGATTAAAGATTAATCCGATTAACTCACAATCGTTTATATATATCAAGAAGTCGTAATCCCTTAAAGCCAGTCAAATAAAATCTCGGTATTTATCTCGACTCTCCCTTGGCTTGGTCTATTTATATTAAGGAAACCAGCAAAGAGTTTTTTGGTGCGATGAAAGCACTGCGCTGGATACAAGGTTTTATTCTATCCCCACCAAAATTATGCTAGCGCAGTCTCTTCTTCTTAGTATCTTCGACTATGCTGACGCTTCCCCAATCTTACCCAGGAGCAATAAACTTGAGCGACTTCAAAACACTGCCATTCCATTTATATTTGGCTTGCGCAAATATGACCATATCTCTTTTCTTTGCCTGTCTCCCTAACTGCTAGGATTGTCTGGAAGAGATCGCTATTTAGCGATAAGACCGCCCAATTGCATTAGTTTTAAGTTATTGTATTTTTCTTTTTGTCCTATTTTTGCTGAGTTCAATACAGTACACATCTATCCATCAATCAGCTATATATTCCAAGTAGCTACATTTCAATGAGATTATCTGACATAAGAAGCAGTTGGCTTATTCTTGAAATCAATTTCGAAAAATGAAAGAAAATTGAGTGTTTCCTACTCTTGAGACTGCCTCATTGGTCTAGTTGTTAGTATAATCGACAACAGACATGAGGTCCTGGGTTCGAGTCCAGGGTCGGGCCAATTGTAATATCAACATTCGAGTTTTCTATTAAGATTTTCTCAATATTTGTCCGAAGTTGGGAAGTTGGCGGTGTAATCCACCCCCGTGCCTCGGAGAGCACGTTAAGCCGTCGGTCCTGCGCCTGATCTCTCTCCGGTCGTGTCGGATTCTCCCGTCACATCGGACTATGAGAGTGAAGGAATAGAGAGTGCACTTGTGTACTATGCCTGCCAATCCGCACCGGAGCAGCGTGGTGGGTCTATGCTCTGCAAACCCTCCCTCTTCGGAGTGAGGAGACCTGTGCCCAGCAGTGGGACGTTAAAGAGCTGCTATATATTACTCATACATTGCCTCATTGGTTTGAACTGGCTCATTGGTCTAGTGGTTACCATGTTCGACTACAGACATGACGTCCTGGGTTCGAATCCTGGGTCGGGCCAATTCCAAAATCAATATTGAGTATTCTATAAGGATTTTCTCAATATTTGCCCGAAGTTGGGATGTTGGCGGTGTGATCCACCCCCGTGCCACGGAGAGCACGTTAAGCCGTCGGTCCTGCGCCTGATTTCTCTCTGGTCGTGTCGATTTCCCGTCACATCTAACTATGAGAATGAAGACATAGAGAGTGCACTTGTATACTATACCTGCCAATCCGCAGTGAAGCGATCCGAATCCGAAATGTCCTGGATTTCGTCCAGGAACGTTCGCCTTGGTTTTTCCTTTCCAACTTTCCCATTCCAATTCTTTTTAGTCACTACATCTTCTTTAAAAATACAACGCTGTTTTCTCGTTTGAATAAAATTAAGTCGGATTTCAAGGTCGTGCCAACGAGTTAGAAATTATACATAAAAAATAATGAGATCTAATGTGTTCGCAACTTTTTAAGTTTATTATAGGACGTATTTAGAATAGTTTGTAAATGTATATAGTTTTATAGTTCAAGGTAATTGTTTGCAAACTAAGATAAGATAATTGTAGTAGCTTTCATTTGTGATAGGTTTTATTTTAGTAAGTTTCCATTGTCAAAGAATTATGTTAAGTTTTATAAATATTCAAGGTTTGGTAACGATTTTCTACATTTTAGACTGAACCGGTAATGTGGTGAGCCAGTTCGAAGGGGCTCACATAATGTCATTTTAACAGACTTCAAATAAAGGAGGTTATCAATTCGTTGTTATCTCATAACTTGTGACTGGGTGAAACGATTTTGATAATTCTTTTTTATATGAAAGGTGGTCCTTGTCCTTGTATGAATAACTCAAGATCATCCCAACCGATTTTAATGATTCGAATCTCATTAGAAAGAATATACTTCAATGATTGTTTGATGATAGTTTGGTTAGGTTTTCATCATGGGATCCATGACAAAGTAACGGAACTCTTCAATTCTTAGGTGCAAATCAACGATACACGACAGAATCTTTTATAAGATCTCTAGATATTTGAGTGACCTACTGTAATTTCGGTATGGTCAAGTGGTTGTCGTAGTTAAATATGATGATTAATGAAACTCCTCAATGGCCTACAGTAAGGGTGCGATTTTTGGCAGAATATATAACTGCCTGTAATCAAATAGCAATGAGCTTGCGTTTGTTGCTGCATTGCAATATTTATAAGATGTATTATATATAAAGCACTGCTTTATACGTAGCCGAGGGAAGGGGGGGGGGGGGGGCGGACTTTTGCGTATTCGTATTGTGCTTTTTTTNGGGGAGCGGACTTTTGCGTATTCGTATTGTGCTTTTTTTATGTTGTTGTTAGAGTTCTTCGTATTCTTATATTTGGAGTCGGTGTCAGCCAAGGTACCTGCATATGCAAGCTATAGGTGGAAGTGGCGCCGAAGCTGCCGAGTGGACACGCGGGACAAACCTACCTTCGCTGACGCCGACTCCGATAATAAGAATACGAAGTACTCGAAACAAGATTACAGAAATATTTTTTAATTGTTAGAGCATATTATTACATTTGTAAGTGTTTGTTTTAATGGCGGTTCTTTTTTTGTTAAAATTTTTATTTATTGCTTCATATTATGTTGCTTTAAAATATTCTAGTTTCGAATAAGAAGCATGCAAAATTATTTCTGTTGTACCTACTCTTATAAAAGTTAACTGATATTAAAACTACCAAAATGGTGTATTTCGCTTATTTTAAAAGCATTATGTCTTACGAGATATATATCACAAAATACGTGCCATTTATATTTTTACGTGTTTCCTTAAAAGAAATACATGTAATTCAATGAGATTTTTCGTAACGATATTTTCTGATTGTCATGAAAATAAATCCGAGATTAAAAAAGCACAAAAGAATAAATAATTTACTTTATCGTAGGAGTTTGAAAATAAGTAGCCGTTCCGAGTCCGGTCTTTTCATGTCGGCTATTTATCACTCTCAGAAGGCGGAGGATTGCGTACGTCTAGAGGGCCGAGTGAAAATAATATGATGACAAGCACTACCGATTGTGGGCTATGACTTTGCAATAGTTGAACAGGGAAACAACTTAAACCTTACAATGCTTTCTAAGGAACAAAATCTATACTAATATAATGTACATTTATGATCTATCGTATTTATCTACTTTAGGTTAGGCGTAATACATGCTTAGATGGTTTAGATATGTAGAAACAATGAATGAAAGGAGACTGACAAAAAGAATTTATGAGTCAAGAGTGAATGCGAAAGTGGGAAGAGGTCAGATCAAGAGTACTCTCATCCAACGAACTTGTATACATAGCATCACGCCTCATTCCCATAGGGGTAGGCGGAGACAATATCCTTCCACTTGCTGCCTCGTGGTGTAGTTGTTTTAATGAGAAATAATGCGAAATTGTATAAATTCTAATGGTGAAGTAATTATTAAGAGAATATTATTATAGAATAAAAATTGTTAGTTAATTTGAGTCGGCGTTTTTGTAATATGTATTTAGATTACATATATACATACACGGCATAAAGCTTCATTCTCATAGGGGTAGACACAGACCACGTCCTTCCACTTGCCGTAATCCTTGCATATCTTCTTCGCTTCTTTCATTCTCAATAAACCTTTCAAGTTCGTCGGTTTAGTGTATTCTTGACCTGGCCCTTATTTAAAATGCCCTGGATTTGGTCCCTAAAAATGACGGTTCACTGCCACATTGTCATAATGCCATTATAAAATTGAAACGTATAGTTTCATTTTTAAGTAGCTATCCATTAGAACTAGAAATCTTAAATTGTGTTACTTTACTTTCAAAAATACGTAGTAATCGTTTTTTTCTCATGCTAAAATGTCATATTCAAATCGGTAAACATGAGGCCCTAGCTCCACAAAATACCATTATATTATTGAACAATATGCATAAATCATGCATATTGTTCAATATTCAAACGGCTCTGTAAAAATACATACATACAAAGGATCACACTCCTCATCCCCATAAGTGCAGGCAGAGACCTCTTCCTTCCACTTGCCACGATCCTTGCATATCTCATTCACTTCTTTCATTCTCATTAAACCTTTCATACAAGTTTGTAGCCCGCTTTTCGCTTCCATTAGGAACGTGACGTGATGGATTGCGAATCTCATCGCCGCCATTTTTGGTTTTTCTTATTAACACCATTGCGTTCCCATGAGAAGCAAGGGAATATAGGTCCATACTGGCAGAGCCCCGCATGCCAGAATAAGGCTAGTCTATTGTGGGTTCGCCCGGTCCCAGGGCCACCGCTTGCGACTAAGCAAATGCCTCTAGCTATGAGTCCCCCGGCACGGTACACCTTGGACTGGCAAGATTGGGTAGGAAAATGGAATAAATGGGGGGAACGGGTTAAAACACAGGAACTTTTCAAGGAAGCGAAAGGAAAATATACGGTAGTAGGATATTACTGACTCTGAAGACCTGAGAAGATTCAGTAATAGCTCGGGAAGCCGGGATCGCATACCCGTGTACCATACTATGACTATCGGAGAAATAGACAAAGATATGTACCCCCTGACTATAGCAAAGGAGATATGCAAGGATCGTGGCAAGTGGAAGGATATTGTCTCCGCCTACCCCTATGGGAATGAGGCGTGATGCTATGTATACAAGTTCGTTGGATGAGAGTACTCTTGATCTGACCTCTTCCCACTTTCGCATTCACTCTTGACTCATAAATTCTTTTTGTCAGTCTCCTTTCATTCATTGTTTCTACATATCTAAACCATCTAAGCATGTATTACGCCTAACCTAAAGTAGATAAATACGATAGATCATAAATGTACATTATATTAGTATAGATTTTGTTCCTTAGAAAGCATTGTAAGGTTTAAGTTGTTTCCCTGTTCAACTATTGCAAAGTCATAGCCCACAATCGGTAGTGCTTGTCATCATATTATTTTCACTCGGCCCTCTAGACGTACGCAATCCTCCGCCTTCTGAGAGTGATAAATAGCCGACATGAAAAGACCGGACTCGGAACGGCTACTTATTTTCAAACTCCTACGATAAAGTAAATTATTTATTCTTTTGTGCTTTTTTAATCTCGGATTTATTTTCATCACAATCAGAAAATATCGTTACGAAAAATCTCATTGAATTACATGTATTTCTTTTAAGGAAACACGTAAAAATATAAATGGCACGTATTTTAGATGTGTATAA
>JACTOM010000894.1:1921628-1973220 GCA_015832385.1 Elymnias hypermnestra
CGACATAGCCCTACGAATCGCGAACCTGAAGTGGCAATGGGCGGGGCACATAGTCCGACGGACCGATGGACGTTGGGGCCCGAAGGTGCTGGAGTGGCGACCCCGCACCGGGCGGCGCAGTGTAGGGAGACCCCCCACAAGGTGGACCGACGACATAAAGAGGGTCGCCGGTAGCCGCTGGAGCCAGGCGGCGCAAGATCGGGCCTTGTGGACATCATTACGTGAGACCTATGTCCAGCAGTGGACGTCCATCGGTTGAAGCGACGACGACGACGAGCGACGAGGTATTGCGAAGTATCTTCCCCCGCCAAGTCTTAGTCCCGAGTCTATAATGGGGCATTTGCTAGTGACATAAAAGAATAGTAACTAGAAATACTCAAACCCTTTTTTACGCTAGGAAATGCTTTTATGCATTGAGTGTGAGAATAACTGGCTGTGCGGGAAAACACACTTAAACCTAGCGGCATCCTTGTTCACCGGATTCCCGTCACATCGAACTATGAGAATGAAGGAATAGAGAGTGCACTTGTGTACTATGCCTGCCAATCCGCAGTGGAACAGCGTGGTGGGTCTATGCTCTAAAAACCCTCTCTCATATGAGTGAGGAGGCCTGTGCCCAGCAGTGGGACGTTAATGGGCTGCTACTTACTTACTTACTACTACAACGCCTCCTTCCTCCCAGCCTCCTCCTTTGGGGAAGAGGGGCATCTGCTGCTGCTTCTCTCTTTCTCAGTTGTTTCCTTCAACAACTTGATAGTCTGGAAGATTTTACATAATGAAAGATACCTACCAATCAGTGGCACCAGGAGATATCGCTGCGGTGGCCAAGTTGGACATTCCACCACAGTGTAGCTTGCTATATCAATAGGTGACTTCTTCTGCCGCGTAATCTGATGTAGGTATTTACCCAAACAACCAAGCTGCCACCAGTATTAACTAAATAAAAAATTCAAAATATTAAAAGTAAAATTGTTTTACATCTTAATAAACAGCTGTTTTAAGTCCAGTTCAGACGTTCTATTATGTTTAATTTACTGCAGTTAGTTGACTTTCTACTATCTAAAGATCATCGTACTTAATTAATTCTCAATGTTCGAAGCATCTTGAAATTCAATCTGGAGTCTTCGGCGTGCACTTTAATTATTGGAAAATTCTTTGTTTTCTAAACAAGCTTATTTATTACTTGGAGTATTTTTTATTAAATTGGACGTGTAATTTAAAATGAAAATTCTTATTTTATGCAGAAATAATCTCATTATTATTTTATTTGTGGATTGCTATTAAATTACTATATTTGTTTATTATGCTGAGGCCTTTGTAATTATACCAGTGAACCGTTTACATGCACTACAACATGTTTAACGCTATTCCGGCAATTGTCAAATATAATCAACACTTGTTTATTCGTCGTTTTCATGACGACTGTGATTGGTGAACTTATTATGAAGGG
The DNA here is from genome assembly GCA_015832385.1 of Elymnias hypermnestra. Classification (NCBI taxonomy): domain Eukaryota; kingdom Metazoa; phylum Arthropoda; class Insecta; order Lepidoptera; family Nymphalidae; genus Elymnias; species Elymnias hypermnestra. The sequence continues at coordinate 1,923,079 of JACTOM010000894.1, forward strand.
ATTTTTGCCTAGTGACACGTCTTATTTTGTATCAACATTAGTATTGTCATAGAAAGTGTATAATTTAATGAGAATAATTTTACTTAACCTACAAATTAGTGAGCGACTCTAAAAAATGATACAAGAGTTATTGTATAGGTAGAAATTACATTTTCAAGTTCTCTGAAACCTATTATTTCACTCACGACATATAATGACATATTTGTCCATTGGTAGTCTACCATCGCTTCTATAGGCTGATTCTACTAGAAAATACTACTGAAAACTCAAGCATTACTCTTTTAATAACAATTTGTACATTAGTGACATTTTAAGTATAATTTTATTGAACAATATGATACGGAATTCAAATCCAAGCCTTTCAAAACCGAGTTTAATTAATTGACAATGTTCACATTTAATTGTTAAACAAATATTATTTTATATACCACATAAATAAAATCGATAGATCTGTTAATAATGTCAAAATAAGAACTCATTACATACATTTTGACTCGCAGGTAGGGATTGAAATAGACTACTTTTTCTCCAAAATCTTTCAAGTAAACTATAAATGTATTAGATCCATTTAATCTCCTAATAGCCTAAGCTAATTATGACAGGAATATCCATGGCAGTTACCTGGTATGATAGTAAATAATCGGCTACATTAGTCTCAAAGATTCCAAGTGGACAGGAATTCAAAAATATGTAAATATGTCGTTTATCAGTAGATGATAAACACAACTTTAGTTTAGGGCAAAATAAATTACGTATTCAATCTATTGAATACAACAGAAGTAATACTAAAATGTGAGCTTGTACTATTTGAATTTTTTGTCCATTTAAACTGTATTAACAAGTACATTTTGTCAATAATGGTATGTATGTGTTAATACAGTTTATATATGTTATTAAACCACCAAAATTTTAATTTAAAATAGTCAAAATTTAAAGAATCGTGGGGGTTTTATTGATAAACATTATCATTGGAGTTGTTACTTTGACGAAGTTCCGTTTCGCAAAAAAACCTTCAATCATTTGACGATAACTAAGTCTCAGTAACTTTCCTGATTTCTCTTACAGAACAGTACTTTTTACTTAACTTTGAAATCGTAGTATATAATAAAACCTCTTCATGTTATCAGAACTTCCAATATATTTTTGGAATCATTAATATTTTGTCATTATTGTTGGAATTAAATTGAGCACTATGAAAAATTCCTCGAGAAACAATCGAAGATTTTTGGCACAAAATCAAAATATTACTTACTCAAGTAGACACAAAAAGCACTTTTGAATCGTCAGTAGTTTGACTGATGGTAACAAATATACCAGCGGTTCGGAAAGTTCATTGTTCAGAAGAAACTCACTTTTTTTTTAACGTCAGGAAATCCTCGTGGATACCTGCCATGGGGAGGCGTTGCAAGTTATGCCGGACTTTTACCAGCTAAAACCTGACGGTGCTCCTCCCTAAGTTCGCTGGCGAAAGCACGGGATCGGATGTGCCTTACAAGGCTCACCCTGACAAAACTCCTCCGCTCGGATGGCATGCCCGGAGCACTCGACATGTCACCTGTCTTCCCTCGCTTTCGGGCAACAGTCTTCGTACCTGTTGCCACAAGCTAACCTTAAAGGGGTAGACGTCGATCAGGAGCCGCCCGTCTTAGCCTCGGCCTCCTTCTACGCACGGCGGAAGCGTGTCCATCCACCTCTCTGAGACGTTCCACCGCCTCCTTCTGCGACATCACGTTTTCACAGAAGGCAAACGGTTACTCATCGTATTCGTACGTTACTACGTGTTTAGCTTTCACGTGCAACTGGAATCAAGTCCAAACATCTTTGTCACTTAAAAATTCTTCAATAATATAATATGCTTTTTGATGTGGAGGCAAATTCAGAAGTGATTCAAGTATTTTATTAAAAATGCGTACGCTCAACCCGACAAGTGATTTCTGACCCTTCTACGGAAAACAAACTTGTAATGCCATATTTTACAGTGACTAAAATATGGCATTACAAGTTTGTTTTATTTCTTGTTTTAAAATTGTGTGTTGAGATTTTGCTGTATAAATGAATATTATCAGGGATGTATAAGATATTATTCAATAAATATTACGACAGTACTTTAAGAATTGATATCTCTTTGAAGTTTCTCTTAAGGAAACGCGAGATCCCCATTGATATATGGCACGTATTGCTCTTTTTTAATCGACTTCAAAAAAGGAGGAGGTTATCAATTTGTCTGTATTTTTTTTTTATGTCTGTTACCTCATTTCTTCCGTCTGGGTAGACCAATCTTGATACTTTTTTTATATGTTAGTTGGTGCTCGTTATAGGGTCCCATGTTTTTTAAATAAGTTCTGATGATGGCATCCATGAGAAAACCGAATAAGTCTTAAATTTGCATGTGCGCGACAAATAGACGTATAACTCAAGATCACGCCAAGCGATTTCGATCATATTTTTTTATTAGAAAGGATATACTTCAAGGGTTTTTTTTGTGATAGTTTGGTCAGGTTTTAATGATGGAATCCATGACAAAGTGACGGAACTCTTCAATTCTTAGGAGCAAATCAACAATACTCGGCAGAATCTTCTATAAGCTTTCCAGATATTTGAGTTACCTACCGTAATCAATGAGTACCAATCAATGGGTCTCCTCAAGAGAATAGAGAGAGAGAGAGAGAGATAGGAGGAGGAGACAAACATCTTTGTATCACTCAGCATAATATAAATGTGAACGCGAGATTTTATCATTATTTTGATGCAGACTTATTTTCAAATTGATAAGTCTAAAGATATTCTTTGAAATAATACATGAGAGCCATTTTGTTCAAATTTAAATACTTTTTATGAAAAACCTATATATTTGTGAATAAATTTTCGTGACATATTTATAGAAGCGGCTCCATAATTAATGTATTACTTCAGATGAAACTTTATCATCACGAATAAGGTTATAGTGTGTGAACTTCAAGAGATATCTTGGACTTTTGGAACTGATAACATTTTATGGAAGGGTAAACACTTCGTTTTCTGTTTGTCAGTCTGTCTGGCTCGTATTCTCTCCCTCTAACCCAGCATTAGCAGGATTTAAGGCAGATACTTCCCCCTCTCTCTATTCAATGTTCAGTGTGCGATAGACATATACCATTGACAGAAATATCCTATCCCTACATTATCGTTACCGCTACCGACTGCCTCATTGGTCTAGAGGTTAGCATGTTAGACTACAGACATGAGGTCCTGGGTTCGAGTCCCGAGTCAGGCCAATTCAAGTATCAATATTGAGTTTTCTATTTGGGAAGTTGGGAAGTTGGCAGTGTGATCCACCCCCGTGCCTCGGAGAGCACGTTCAGCCATGAATCCTGCGCCTGATCTTTCTCCGATCGTGTCGGATTCCCGTCAAATCGGACTATGAGAGCGAAGGAATAGAGAGTGTGTACTATGCTCTAAAAACACTCTCTCTTATGAGTGAGGAGGCCTGTGCCCAGCAGTGGGACTTTAATGGGCTGCTACCTTACCTTACATTATCGTTTCAATATACATGAAATTTAAATAATAACCCAAGCTTTTCTCAAGTTAAACCATTTCAATATTAAATAGTTCTGTTGTCAATTAAGTTATACTTAAGTAAACGATAACAAAGTTGCGAATCTGCTAGTATAGGTATATATATTATACATAACTCCAACGTCACAATTATAAAATTGATAATAATTTATTGACTACATTATTAAACCATTATTGAATTGAGTGCTTTGTCGTATCATGTCGGCTTAACAGTTAATTAATCTAATAGCTTTAACGTCATGTATTGGATTTCATTTCATATTATAATTGTAATATTATAATGCTTTTATAAAAGCTACAAAAGCTTCTTCGAGTTGAAACCAATTTTGATGATTTTTGGGGACCTTGGAAAAGGCATACTTCACTTTTATTTTACTGGGGTGAAATAGGAAATTAGGTTTTGCTTAATAAGCTTATCATTTCCCAAATTTAAGGCTTTAAAGAAAAAGTACACGTGAAAAAAGTAAAACTTGTTTGGCTTCTTCATCATCATTCATCTTTTATATAAGTATTTAGTCCTCATTTTTCTTCTAAATACATACATAGCATCACTCCTCCTTCTCATAGAGGTAGGCAGAGACGACGTCTTTCCACTTGCTACAATCCTTGCATATCTCCTTCGCTTCTTTCATTCTCATTAAACCTTTTAAACAAGTTCGTCGGTTTAGTGTACTCTCGACCTGGCCCTTATTTGAAATATCCTGGATTTGGTCCAGGAACTTACGCCTTGGTCGTTCCCTGCCAACTTTCACATTCAATCTTGACTCATAAATCCATTTTTGTAATAAAAAAATAAATAAAAAAAACCATCTAAGCATACCTTTCTCAATATTAGTCAGTACATGTTATTTTATACCACAAGGTTCTTTTAAATTTTATTTAATTTCTCTATAAAATGTAAGGAAAGGACTAACAAATAGTTATATGTCGGAAGATGTGTATCCATGCCATGATGTCTATTGGCGTGGGGCAGAGTCAATAACTGGCAGTCCAGCGCGCGTCTCTCGGTCGTTCTCGGGTGACGGCTATCCGGTGCGGTCGATTTTTGAAACTGCCACGTTCTATAAATTATTATTATTAACGAGTTTGTGTAAATTGATATCGGGAACATTAAGTGATTGAACATTATAATCTGAGTTAATTAATAAAGTATTTGATTACACCAACAATACCCATCAACGCCCACAGCGTGGAAATGGAAATTATGGATGCCATTAATGACGATGTCGGCGGAGAACCGACTCCAAATATAACAATACGAAGAACACTATAAAGGAATACGCAATTATTTCTTACTTTTTAGAGCATATATGTATATTTGTAAGTTTGTTTTGAAGGCGGTTCTTTTTTTGTTAAAATTTATATTTATTTTTTGATTTTTAGTGAATCTGAATAAACTAACAAGTTTGTCTCAAAATATGTACACCTAAAACGCGTTTCTCATGAGATAACACCGTTTAAATAAAACAACTTTACAAAGTTAATTTTTTATTAATATCGCCACACCCAGGATCGAACCCGAAACCCTTATACCACCGCTTCACACATAATTCACCTATCAAATATTGCAATGCAGCAACAAACGTGATTGGCATTTGATTACAGACAGTAATAGATTTTGCCAAAAACCACACTCTTACTGTAAGCCGTTGAGGAGTTCCAGTGATCTTCATATTTAACTACGACTAGCACTTGACTATAGCGGTAAGTTACGGTATTCAACTCAAATATCTGGATAGCTTTTAGAAGATTCTGCCGAGTATCGTTGATTTGCTCTTAATAATTGAAGAGTTCCGTCACTTTGTCATAGATTCCTTACCAAGCTATCACAAAACAACCCTTGAATTATATCCTTTCTAATAAAAAAGAATCATCGAAATCGGTTGACGTAATCTTGAGTTATTTGTCCATTTGTCGCGCACATGCCTACGCAAATTTAACACTTATCCGGTTTTGTCATGGATGCCATCATCAGAACAGGTTTTAAAAAAAATGGGACCCTATGACGAGCATCACCTTTCATTAAAAAAAATCATCAAGATCGGTCCACCCAGTCGCGAGATATGAGGTAACACAATTGATAACCTCCTCCTTTTTTGGAAGTCGGTTAAAAATAATGCAACTTCAAAAGTAAATAACTCTATCGTTTTTTTGTTAAAGTAGAAATAAAATGTAACTAGAATAGTGGCCGTTTTCCGTATTTGTTCCTATTTATAGCTTTCCCGGATCCTGGCTTTTTGTTCGGGAATTTAGCAAACACTCAGCAAAAGCTCTTTGTAAGAACCTGATCAATTTCACGCTTTCAAACCAATTGTATTGACCCAATTGAATTAATATTTGCACAGGCTTGTAAATAGATTTTGTAGAATGCTCTAACATTGCGTATGCACGACGCAAAGTTGATATTTGAAAGTAACTCTGTGAGCCCCTTCGTACTGGCTCACCACATAAACTATACCGGTTCAGTCAAAATGTAGAAAATGGTTATAATTGAAACGCCTTCTAATATTCAATACTAGAGCCAGTGTTTCCTGTGACTGTCGTGTGTGGCGTCTTAGCAGCGAATGGTGACAGCATGACCATGCAGAATCGAGGTGACTGCGCGGGCGCCGTTATCTATTCAAGCCTCTATCCCTGGTAGGGTGGCCCCGCGCAGATCTATGGTCGCTGCCGCCAGATGTTACACACGACTTCACTGGGACCGCACTCTGTACCCTTCTTATCTTTATTACTAAACTATTTCCAATTCTATTACTAAATTAAACATAATCCTATTACAATATATACTTAATAACAAAGGGATTCTAACACAAAGAGACTAAAGACAATGAGAAACTATAGCATAAAATAAGCCTAACTTACGACAATTACTACGAACCATTAAACAATCTATATTTACAAACATGAATAAATTAGTCCGATAATAATATACAAAAAGTCGCGAACAAAGTCTTTAATTTAAATCATATTTTTACTAGGTGTTCTCCAAGGTATCACCCACGTATTAATCTATTCCTTAGGAATAATGGGGAGAATCGTAAAAGACTGTTCATTGTAAAAAGAGTTACGTAACTAAATATCAAGCCAATTGGAAAGTAGAACAACTATTAAAATACTAGAATAAATAAATAATAAAAATTGAAATAAACAAATAGATGGAACGAAATGTTATCGAAAATATAAAATACTAGCATCCCCCGCGGTTTTACCCTAATATACCGACCTCGTGGCAGTGGAAAGTCTACTAAGTCGGACTATAGATTTACTTTCGTTAACATAAAAGTTTTATTTCACTTAGTTTTTTACATCCAAATGTATGAATTAGTTGGTATCCGTTGATTGTATATATCATGTAGGGGATGTTAATAAAGTTGTTATAAATTTTGATTCAATATATAGTTTAATTAATAAGCAGTTTAAAAATTACAGCGCCATCTATTTTAATGTAGACCTAGATAAGATATGAGTGAAGTTCACTGCTGCGGCCGCTTTTTACCTCAAGTCTTCCAGTAGAAGCCAAACTGAAGGTCTACGAAGCAGATCCAGCAGAACAAGTGCCTACGTATGATAGTGGGAGTTCCGAGGCACCTCAGAAATGACGTCATCCACTTTGAAACCAACGTCGACCGGAACTTGGCGAGGAATATGTTAACCCACGCGGACAACTCCCCACACACACACACCTCCACGGCATTGCCAGTCAGCAAGCATGAGCAGGAAATATTGGGCGTCCCCTGCCTCGTGAACTTCTGCTGTCACCGCCTCCTGACGGCGAATGGATCCGCTAGCGTAGCCGGCAGAAACAAGCCCGTATTACTGCGGGCAAAATGGATTACCAGGCATTACAATGATATCTGAGGAAGATGCCCGGGTAAGGAGTAAGTGCCTCTAGGCCTGCACCCCTCAACTGCAGTTGAGAAGAACCCAGGAGAGGATAAGTGAAGTAAAACTTCTTTTTAATAACTAGTAATAGTAAACTGCGTCTTAGATATTTGAAACGTAACTGGCTATACAGAAAAAGAGAAAGAAATTGTGTGTTCGTTACTCTCCCATCTATCACATATAGGAAACTCTGTTCTAAGTTATATAATTTTGAAGAACTCGTGATGAGTGAATGAGTTCAGTGGTCTGAAACAATATTAGCATTATTCTCTTGCCATTGAGCTTCATTTGGAATAATTTTTGAGTGTATCACGAACAAGAAGACGAGATGGAGGACATTGCTTTGGGATAAGAAAAGATGTAGAAATACTAAGTAATAGCAAGACTGTTTTGTTTCAAATTAAACACGAAGGTTCTATAGGTATATTATTACAAAGTTAGCATATTAATCAACCTTATACAGGGTGTAACACAAAGTTTGATTAAAACGTCCGCCATGACGTTATCATGTCTACAAGATCACGAACTTTTGATAAGCGGGAACTTTAAGGTCAAAGGATCAAGGGTCCAAGAGAAATATTCTTTTCGAAAATGTGCTTTCAGCTGTTGATTTTACGAAACTATAGATTTACTTAGGAAAAGGTGTTTCCCCTTTTATTAATTAGATGTTATTCTAATTACAAATCCTATTACTTGTTATCAATCGGATAATGTTGTATTTTCTCTTTTACATTTTATTAAATATGGTCACAATTTACACAGTCCACTATAACCATCATTGTAACAAAATGGCAAATATAGTTGACTAGCTCGAGTCATTTTTTATCAGAAATTTGAGTCTTTAACTTTTTTAAAGACATTTTATGTTACTAGGAAATGCTTTGTGCCACTGGATGTTGTATAAACTTACATCCGGGAGTGTGGGACTCATTGGTTGCACCAGAACAACCACTCAAACCCAGCGGAACCCTCATTCCTCATCATTATCCAGATGTCCGCTGAGGCATTTAGCTCAGCAGCTCCGGCGAACGAAATTGCGCCTCCTGACTCGCCCCCTTGGGCGAGAGGGAGTAGCGTCTACCATAAGCACCTTTGCCTTTTGTTTACGCTGGGAAATACCTTTACGCACCCCGTTCAGACCAAATCTAAACTGGAGTGTGGGACTCGCCGGCAGTAAGCCTGAATACACAACTAAAACCCAGCGTTACCCTCCCCATCCTATGGTGGAGCACCAGAGGATCGGTTGACGCAATCTACCCTGGTACTCCGGGATACTCCCGCTGGGAATTTAGGAAGGGGGTAGGAGCAGCGCAAATTCACGCCTCCTACCTCCCAACCTCCTACGCCGGAGAAGAGGAGCATCTATAGAGTCCTCCCTCTGCCTCTCATGAACCTCCTTCATCACAATAACAGATTCGCAGAAGGAAGCCACTGCCCTCCACTTCCTTTCGCTAGTGAGCATTGCGCCCACTAGACCCTTGAATGAGAGGTCCCCTCCGACCAACGACGTCAAAAGATGCCGCAGAGTGTGGTGCACCGAATCAATAGGTGCATCACACTCATGGCTTTGCTTGTTTAGTGCCCCCTTCTGCAAGATGACAGCCTTTCAGAAGGCCTCAGCTCTGTTACCTGACTCATCACCAAGCATAACGCAGACAATAACCTCTTGACTTGTTATTTGAGTTGCAAATATTTGTGTAATTGGACCAAACCATACCAAACCAAATATATTTAGTGTATTTTTTTATTATACACTAAAGTAGACTACCATGTCCACATACTTGGGTGAAAATCGCATATTCATCTGAATATAAAGATGCATTATAGACAGAGTTAATAACCTACATAATTTATAAGGTATAAAAGTTGTTGCATGATTGTCTTATGTCGTGTACATAACTCTCTTTCTATCTTCAATTACTTATATCTTCCTCTTAACTTCTGTTCGCCTCGATCGATCACACTTTTCGTAATGCTTTCACCAGGCATTTATCAGCTTTCTTTCCAAGTCAAGCGTCCGAAAGACTGTTTTGCATTAATAATGAGTTTAGTCGTTCTCTCGAACTTGACATTGGCGTACTTTAATCTCGTATGAAATATACAAACAAACAAGTTGAAGAATCGAGTTCCAGAAATACAATATCTGAATACATTTCAGTAACTTCGGAAGTTATAACGTTGAAGATAAACGATCCACTTTTTTCTGACAGCCATCTTATTTCCGTTTGATAATTCAAACTTCCTGTTGAGCTTTGCTATTGCTTTGAAATAAAATTTCTCCATTTCATAAATATATTTTTACATGAAACCTTTTAGAATCTAAAGTATTAGTCCTTATTTCTCTAAAATACCTACCAATATTTAGAATGCAATATAATAATATTATTTCCTTGATTCAGAAATGTGGAATAATATCTCGTGTAAAATCGTCTGCGTCACATAAAACGAAGAGAGAAAGGAGGAGGAGATAGATATCTTTAATATAATTCCACATAATATAAATGCGGACGCAGTATTTTATCATTATTTTAAAACCTCTATTGAACACCACAAAAAGGACAAAAGAAACATACATAACGTATACTAGATTTAGTGTGCAACTGGGCGGTCTTATCGCTGAATAGTGATCACTTCCAGATATCCCTTGCGGTTGCAGAAACCGTTACATAAATGAGAAAGAAGGTGGGTAGGAAGATATTCATTGAAATCAATTTATATGAGGGCGGTTTTGTTCAAATTAAATATTCGTGATAAATAACGTGTTTATAAATGCAATGCTTATAAAAGCATCTTTGCAAATAATGTATTACTTTAAAAGAAACTTGATTATCACGAAAAAGGTTATAGCGTGTCAACTTTAAATGATATCGTGGACTTTGGGAACTGAGAAAATCTTATGGGAGATTAAATCACTTCGTTACTTAACGCATTGACTGCCTGCCTCATTGGTCTAGTGGTTAGCATGTTCGACTACAGACATAGGGTCCTGGGTTCGAGTCCCGGGTCTGGCCAATTCAAAAATAATATTTAGTTTCCTATTAAGGTTTTCTCAATATTTGCCTGAAGTTGGTGGTGTGATCCACCCCCGTGCCTCGGAGAGCACGTTAAGCCGTCGGTCCTGCGCCTAATCTCTCTCCGATCGTGTCGGATTCTCGTCACATTGGAGGATGAGAGTGCAGGAATAGAGAGTGCACTTGAGTACTATGCCTGCCAATCCACAGTAGAGCAGCGTGGTGGGTTTATGCTCTAAAAACCCTCTCTCCTAGGAGTGAGGAGGCCTGTGCCCAGCAGTGGGACGTTAATGGGCTACTACTTACTTACTACGTAACGCATTACGATGCCAGTCCATCTGGCTCCTCCTCTCTCACTCTAACACAGCGCTAACAGCGCTAGCCGTATTGCAGACCGACGTTTACCCCTCCCTACTCAGCATACGACCTAAAAGTAAATCAATAATACATTTTGTTTCTAAATAACCTTTCGTTACAATGTCATATTAATATAGATAGATATATAGATAGAAACACTTTTGTATACAGACAGGAAATACGAAACGGTCTTATTTCTGCCAGCAATCTCTTCCAGACAAGGTTTGTAAAAGTAAATGCTTATTTAATAAATTAATGAGCAGAACATTGCCAGAAATAAATATATGCTTAAGTATACATTTAAACAAATAAAAATACTAATAACAGAATATGTAGTTATGAAGTGAGATTTCAAAAAAGAAATATAATGTTATTCATAGCAATTTTGAGTTAGATAGTGACGGATATTATCAGGTAGAGAAGAAAAATAGGTTACCACCGACATCGTCATTAGTGGGGTCCATAATTCAATGTCCAAACTGTGGGCGTCGTTGGGTAATGTTGGTGCAATCAAACACTTTATTAATTTATTCAGATAATAATGTGCAATCCCTTAATGTCCCCGATATCAATTTACACAAATACATTAACAGTAATAGTTGGGAACGCAAAAAATTTCTACAGTCGACCGCTTTGGCTGACTGCCACCTGAGAACTGTTGAGAAACGCCGCCGACCTGTGACTCATTGACTCTGTACAGCGCCGATAAATGGCGCAGGCGTTCCGGAAACTACTAGACTGCGACATATACAATTTAAATAATAACCGAAGCTTTTCTCTAGTGAAACAATTTTAATTTTAAATAGTTGAATTTAGATTAGTTTTTTTTTATTGCTGACAGATTAGCGCTTGACTGTCATCTCACCTGATGGTAAGTGATGATACAGTCTAAGATGGAAGCGCGCTAATCTGTTAAGAGGCGATATACCCCTTACGGTTTCTACACAGCATCGTACCGGAACACAAATTTCTTTGTTTGGCGGTACGTTTTTGCTGGTAGGGTGGTAACTAGCCACGGCCGAAGCCTCCCACCAGTCCAGACTCAGACAAATTAGAAAATACAATTTTCTAAATTCGTCCTACCGGGGATCGAACCCGGTACCTCCGCTAGCAAAGCAAATACTCGCACCACTGCGCCAGCGAGGCCGTTAGTTCAAGTAATCACTTCTGTCGGGCGTCCCGAGATGCAAATTTTTAGTTTTTTAAGCATTTTTGAAAGGAATAAGTGCATCATAACGATAACCGTTTGTATAGCTAAAGTAACTAAAGGGGTATATCGCCTCTTAACAGATCAGCGCGCTTCCATCTTAGACTGTATCATCACTTACCATCAGGTGAGATCACAGTCAAGCGCTAATCTGTCAGCAATAAAAAAAAAACGAAAGCTGTCACTAGAAATATTTCTTTCGAGTTTTTGCAATATTTTGATTGACGGCTCGCTTTTATTGGTCGTAATGCTATGCTTTATACCCTAAAGTCTTCCTGAATGAATGGCCAACTCAAAACTAAACTATTTTTGAATACAAACCAATAAATCTTAAGATTAGCAGCGTTGATGAAAATACTAATTTTCCCTGTAGTGTTATCCACTTATTTTTTCTAAAATAAAAGTGACCTGAGTTGCACTTTATTAAATACTAGAGGCCCGTCCCGGCTACGCACGGGTAGACATAAATAGGTACAGATATTTAAGTTATAAGCATGATAATTAAAATGGCCATGAATTGACAAATATTATGAAAAAGTGTGATTCCTAATACTAAAACTAAGTAGCACTGAAAAGAACTTTTTAAGTGAAGCATAAAAATGTGTTAAAAAAAACTCGAAATATTCAATGTCGCTTGCGTCCACTGCGTAAGGTACCCTAGTTCAGAATGGTGCACTCACTTCTTCCGCACTCTCGTCGAGTTAGTTACTCGATGCGCTGCGTGGCGGCCGCCGCCGGCATGTATTTTTATTTTAATTTCATGATATCTTTTGAATGGAATATCCGATTTCAATAATTCAAAAAGTAATCATCAGGTATTGAGACAGTCTTGAATATTAAATTATTTATTTGGATAAAAATTTATAAATGGTATGGATAACACGGTCTGATTTTGATCGGCATTTCTATCAATTTGTTAAATGTAAAAAAGTAGTTATAGTGACGTAACTACAATAGTTAGACATATGGTCTCGCGAAGTTTTTTGTAGATATTGATATATTCTATAATATTATTGAACATTTTTTTGTCCTATCATAAAAACTCTTCGCAGCGTATGCGATGAAATACATTTTATGGCAAATTTTTTAACACCTTAAGTTGGTTATAATAGGAATTTCTAAAGATTTCTATAGTAATCTAGTACTAAATATAGTCTATGTTACTCAGTGATAATGTAGCTTTCTAATGAAAAAAGAATTATAAAAATCGTTCCAGTAATTTTTGAGTTTACTCGTTACATACAAAAATACAAATCTTTCCTCTTTATGATATTAGTGTAGATATACAATTTAAAAGTATAAGTACCGTTTATTCTTTCAAATGCATTCAGTAGCAAAAGCTGTTAATCTGCAATCCATATATATTTGTATCGATTATAAGTTGGCAATAGAACTGGAAATCGATGATTGAAGTGATTATTATAATCAATATTTATTCCATATCGAATTGAACACCCAATTAATATCAAACGCAGACATTTTACAGTTAATTTAATTCCGATCCTAAGTCAATGAAGTTAATTTATCATCTCGATCAGATTGCTTGTAATAAATTCACTTCATTAATCAAGCTTTGTTCAAAATAATGTGGGTATCTTGGACGACAAGTTTATAAATATTGTAACAAAATACTCGCTCTTATATTAATACAAGCTAACCACCCCGGCCTTGCATGAGAATAGCATATTCAATAAAGCCATAAAAATACCAATTTTTGGTGTACTTACGATAAAAAACACATCACTTTTGTTTAAATCATATCACTTTTATCCTGGGTTCGAGTCCCGCGTCGGGCCAATTCAAAAATCAATATTCAGTTTTTTATTAGAATTTTCTCAATATTTACCCGAAGTTGGGAAGTTGGCGGTGTGATCCACCCCCGTGCCTCGGAGAGCACGTTAAGCCGTCGGTCCTGCGCCTGATCTCTGTCCGGTTGTGTCAGATTCCCGTCACATCGGACTATGAGAGTGAAGGAATAGAGAGTGCACTTGTGTACTATGCCTGCCAATCCGCAGTGGAGCAGCGTGGTGGGTCTATGCTCTAAAAACCCTCGCTCCTCGGAGTGAGGAGGCCTGTGCCCAGCAGTGGGACGTTAATGGGCTGCTAGTTACTTACTTTTACATAAAACACTTCTATTTTAAGTTTTCTTTCTCGTGCTAAAGATATGGGACAAGAGCAATTATTGTTTTTTTGAGGCTTACAGCTAATACAATTTCTTATATTGATATATTTTCGGTAGTTTTGGTGCCAAACTCATTAGCTATGGTTAGATTTGATGATGCAAAAGAGCTTTAAGCTTACTTAAATAAAGAATAATTTGATTTTGAGAGGTTTCTAGATTGTATTGCTTGTAACTAGCCATAGCTTAAACCTCCAACCAATGCAAAACAAGACATATTCTAATTAAATTTACAAATGAGTAAGTAACTACTGAAACTAAAAAACTGTACGTTTTAGCGTCGATTGTCCGACCCGCGGTCGAATGACGCTAAAGTGGCTCTTGAGACATAAATATTCATTAAAGACTGCCAAATGTTATAATTTTTATATTGTATGACAATTAAACTACACAAATGTATCTTTTGTTTATTAATTTAATACTCTGGTGTAGCGTCATGTTGCGCTAAACTTTGAGATAGCGAAAAAAGTCCGTCTTGTATTTATAGGCTTATATCTTAAAAATTAAAACTTACCTCAAGGATTTTTAATATTATTCACGTCACTTATATAATCAAAAACACAAATAATTACTAATAAACACTTATAATTCATAAAATACCACAAAAAACTTAACAACCATCGACGTGACACACGGACCAATAGTAACGGTCACCTTGTGACTGACATATTTTTGTTTTTTCTATTTTCTGGTGTTATATCTACAAATATTTTGTTACAACAGTTGCCGAGAAGCGAAATAAATAATACACATTGTGACTTAAAAAGAAAAAGATGCTTATATTTCTGATTGCCCCGGTTGAGACATGACTATCTCATCATTAATTATCAATTGACAGACTTGATCAGTCAATGAAGCTTGTTAAGCCTGATGAAGTAATTAATATTTTAATCTCTACACAGCTATGCTGGTAACTAGGCAAGGATGAATCCTGCCACTTATCCAGACCAAGACAAATATGAAAATAACTTCGAGGCACTCAGAGACAAAAAGCTTAGTACAAAGATATTTTTTTTGTAATATCTTTGGCATTGAACGTTTTCCAATATTCCCTCGCTAACTTAATATGATATTTACTGTAAATATTTCCATAACTCGGCGAGAGAAAATAGAGATGAGCTTTTTCTAGCGATAACAAATATCTTTATCTTTTACGATGTATTTGCAACTCGAATGCCACGGTGAAAGGGGTGGAGTAAAATTGCTCATATATAATGACAATGGAGATAACTGGGGGTTTGTGGGTGACACAGATGTGATCAATAAAAAATATGGTTTATCTATTTATCGTTCACTAGCATCTGCATCTGACTATGGCGATGAAAGACCATCTAAAGCTTTCGATAACTCTTTTTTAATAGTTTTAGCTTCCGGTTCGATTTCAGCTCTTACTTCAGCTTCTATTTCTATTTTAATTTAATGTACAGTTGGCTTTGTATATTAGTATCATACTCTAAAAGAATATTAATATATATTTCAACGATTTGTTTTACCTTTATAAGGTAGAAACGGATTATAGATAATATATTTGATGGAAAACTAAATAGGGTTCTTTGCGATTCTGGAAGGTTCCTTTACATTTTGTTACGCTTTTAGGCATAAATACGATAGTATTGTGTGTTTACAGATTAACTTAGGAGGGTCGGGAATGATAGCGTATTTTAACTTTGTTACAAAAACGGGAAGGAAAATCCTCCGGAGCTTCCTCTCGTAAGTTAAGAGGATCACAATACGTTTACTGTGGCTGAAGCTCTCCAAATAGTGCGCTTAAAATAAAACTATTATTTAACTATGACTTTGAATGCATGGTTATATGAAAGCTCAATAAACATATATATCAGTGTAGTTACATTAAAGATTTGATGGGAAAATGATTACTTAAGTAATAAACTTTTAGGTAAATCAGATATTTACAGTTAGGGACTTTCACGTCGGCTCAAAACTTGAATACTCTTGTAACGATATAAAAGCTATGAAGCTGGAATCAAGCATTGGTTTAACTATACCAGTCTCATCTTCTTTCAGTTTAACATCGAATAAGTCATAAAATGTATAAATTTCTTCACCAGTTTTAGGTTTATGTCTGATTTCATGAGGAGTAGTAACAAAATCTTATACATGTCTAATAAAGTGGTTTCCACAGTATTTTTCAAGCTATGTATAACATTTTCTGGGCTTTTGCTTCAATGTTGCTCAAAATAAACCATTGCTCTTATACTCTTGAAAAGCTTAAATATATTTTAACGATATCACCAGTATATTTTGTAAGTAATTTAATGTGTATCTTTATATTAAAATGTGCAAAACATTGTGAAAAGGCGATTGCGAGTTTTCAATCTCTATCTCTATCTCATACGAGCTTCTTAATTCAATGGGATTTAGTGGTTTATATTCTCGTAGACATGTTCTCTTTCGTGATATGAAAATACAAGAATAATTTTGCTGTGTTTAAAAGCAATTCTTTAAACATTAGCACATTTCCTCCGCCCTCTTCGCGAGTAAAATGCACGCCGTTTAAGATTAATTGCTTGCCGTACCGCAGTCTCAATCGATTCAAGTCTTTGTACAGTCAGCAAAATCAGTAAGTTAGCATATAAATTTATTTGAAGTCTTTTTACTAAATTTTGAATAATCTGAGAAGTTTATATAACTAGCCTTTCCCAGCGTTACTTGTGTAACTCCAGATAGAACAAAAAATGTTCTATAATATTATTGATAGTACTAACTTCAACTCCTCCCCCTGTAGACCAACTCCTCCCCCTGTAGAATATCTGTGAGCTGAATACAACCGAAGGGTCAGAAAGGAATGCCTCAACGAGCCTCTGGCTCCCCACTCATGGTTGATGACGGTCCCGCTGGGTTTTAGTGGGTATTGCGAGTTCTTCCCCCTCGCCGAGTCAAAAAAAAAAAAACAACTAAAATCTACTACACAGTCCGCTATGCCACATGTCCAACTATTACTTATGCTACAATAACCACCTTTTTAGATTTTAAAAGTTTTAAATAGTGTCGACAATAATTAAACCATATTAATTATGCCTCTGTATTAATAATATGGTTAGATTATTGTCCTATAATATTTTATTAAACACTGTTTCAATTCCTGTTAAACACTTTTTAATTTATTAAAATCTGACATTCCATTCAAAAGATATAACGAATTTCAAAATGTCAATACCTCTTTGCTAATGTCGGACATTCTACGTAAATGATGTTACGAATTAAAAATGTAGTAAGTAGCAGCCCATTAACGTCCCACTGCTGAGCACAGGCCTCCTCTCTCATACGAGAGAGGGTTGTTAGAGCATAGACCCACCACGCTGCTCCACTGCGGATTGGCAGGCATAGTACACAAGTGCACTCTCTATTCCTTCACTCTCATAGTCTGATGAGAGATCAGGCGCAGGACCGCCGACTTCCCACTTCCCAACTTCGGGCAAATATTAAGAAAATCTTAATAGAAAACTCAATATTGATTTTTGAAATAGCCTGACCCGGGACTCGAACCCAGGACCTGTCTGTAGTCGAACATGCTAACCACTAGACCAGTGAGGTAGTTTGATAAAAAATGTATTAGTGTGATATAAATTCGTATTAAAATAAAATCTGTATATTAATTAGATTATGAATGTAAGTCTAAACTTTTATCTTAAGGATAAGAAATCTATAGTCTAATTTAGTAGAGTTTCATACAATACAATGTCATATTAGTTTAATATATTTCAATTCAAATTAGAGCAGTTCGTTCACTCCCACACGTTTCTATCGTCTAAGTACTCTTGCAATTTATAATACGATTTTTCTATCAACTTTCTTTTAACAAAGACTTTGAATTTATTAATTGACATCTTTAGAACGTCTTGTGGGAGTTTATTATAGAAACGTATACAGTTACCCTTAAATGAGTTGTTAATCTTATGCAGCCTACTAGAATTTATAACAAGTTTGTTTTGGTTTCGTAAGTTATATGATGTACATTCACTCTTTTTATTAAAAGAGTCAATGTTTTTATGTACGTACAACAAGTTTTCTAATATATATACGCAGTGAACTGTCATTATGTTAACTGCCTTGAATTTGTTTCTTAGCGACTCTCTTGGACCCATATTGTAAATCGCACGAACGGCCCTTTTCTGCAGCACAAATATTGCATCTATATCAGCAGCATTACCCCAAAGTAGAATACCGTATGACATAATGCTGTGAATATAGCTGAAATATAATTAATGATTTCGATAAAAATTTAAAATTATATGAAATAAAGTTAGATATTGAATCACTAGCTCTCATGGTTCAACTGTGTAATTTATGACTTAATAAAATATTTTAAATTGTATCGTAAGAAGAATCGAATTTTTATGAAGCAGCAAAACAAAATGCCAAATAATTTGACATATAAAACAAACTCGCATGCGTCCAAAATTTGAGGCAAGCGCACTAAATCACGCTTTTATTTTATCAAAAAGCAATTAGTCACTCCAAATAGCGAGGAAAGTACGATCTTTCGATACCGATATGATGAAAAAAAACTTTTTTTGATTATCATTATTATGCTGACTGTACACGTTGTTCGTGTTATGTTACTACATACCAATGTAAATTACTTACATTGTATTCAATGTAGCAACTTACCTAGTTTGCATGGAACAAGTAGTAAGTACCATTGTTTTAGTGTACTGCAGATTGATGGCATCTATATACATTTTATATGAATACAACTTAAAATCCTGGCTTTACTTTGAAAGATATTTTGAATCGAACCGATTTTCTATTTTCCGAATTCTTTTCACTATATTTAGATGTGGCAGTTTTTGATTTTATAATTATTTAAACCAATAAAAAGTGTCAAGTATAATATCCTAATGGATTTTGATAAAAATATACACTGTGTGTAATATGGTCCAACTTGAGGTATATGTTTGGTTTCAATTAATTTATCATGAAGAATTTTAGAAGAAATAATATAACCCGAGGTAATTAGTATATCTAAACCTATTTATTGATTTTTATGAAATGTATCATAAAGAACGACCTTGAGATAGGTTAAAGGGTAGCTTTAATTCTGAGTAAAACGTTGTAGTATAAAAGAAGATACAGTAAATAAAATTGGGAAAGGTTTGCTTAGAGAGTTTGGTCAAGAATGAATGGGAAAGTTGGAAGGGGAAGGCCAAGGCGAACGTTCCTGGACCAAATCCAGGACATTTTAAATATGGTCCAGGTCAAGAGTACTCTAAGCCGACGAACCTGTATGAAAGGTTTAATGAGAATGAAAGAAGCGAAGCAGATATGCAAGGATCGAGGCAAATGGAAGGACGTGATCTCTGCCTGCTCCTATGGGAATGAGGCGTGATGCTATGTATGTATATCTTTCTTCTAGCACTGTTGATAACATCATCATGTCTACTCCATTTAATTAAATGCACTATAAGTTATAAAAGTACGTAAATCAAAAGCTATATTTCACGAATGACGAATTTGAATGTCACTTGTACTAAATATACCAAAAAAAACCTTTATTGTTTCTCTATATGTGCTATGTGGAGGATATTAAAAGCAGATAGAAAATCCCAGAGGAGGTAAGAGCGAAGCGTGGTTTTAAATAATAATTTGCAAAGTGATATAATAGTCTAACTGAATTTACTATGTCGGTATTTTTGTACACAAAGCGTAACTGAGTTGCTACGTATTTCAAATAACTTCTAACAAATAGTGAACGCTCGAATGCCTTTAGGGCTTGCGTTCTACAGAATAGCTATGGAATCAAGAATCTAATAAATAAAGGACGCTGAAAAATTTTATATAGCTGCTGAAGGGATGTACTCAGTTTTACAAATAAAATGATATATTAATTTGCTGGTGTTGGAGAAATTGTTCTGTTAATCCCTCTAGCCAACTTTTTTAACGCTGTGAAATCCTCATGGATCCTACACCATGGTATGCCGAGTATGCCGGATTCCTACCGGCTAAAACCCAGTGATGATAACGTGAATACTGTCTCAGATGACTCCACCTCAGTCTTGGCCTCGTGGGTTCTACGACCCTTCTCCTCTCTGAAGATGGCATGCTTGGAGTACCTGGTATGCCACCTATATCCTCATGGGAGTTCTCTCTGTGGGAGAGCAGATCCTGCATCTACTGCCCCAAACAATTATCCTTTTAGCTTCTCTCTTTAACCAAACGCTTTGAAAATTTTTGTTCGTCCAAAAAAGTTATTTAAAAACTTCAGTTTTTGGGTATTACAAAAAGTAACTGTACGAACCCTTACACTGTAAGGGTCGCCCCTCTCGAGGGCATCCGCCCTTCGCCAATAAACGTCCGAGTGTATTTGCGCGTCCAAGTTCCAGGATGCGGTACCCGTTAATACATAGGTCGTCTTCCAGGAGATGGTGCGCAGGATCATAGGAGTGATCCTTACTGCCACGGATCTCTGCGCGCCTCACAGCAAAGCCTTCGAATGTGGCGTCAAATCTCTCGTTCAGATCAGGGCCCCGAAGAGGGCTTTCGATCGCACCACACCTGCGTATAGGCAGCGGCACCCTACACTCGGTTTTCCGAAGTTGGATAGAATCCTGCTCAACGCGCCAGCCGTCCCCATGAGCCTGGGATCCAAACTCTTGGAATAAGCTTCCAGGGTGTGCTGTTCGCGGTTCGTGGAAGCAGATGGCTGCAGACTTCTCCATCGAGACCTGCAGCCGGAGCCGCCGGATTCTCGGCACTACATGCACGTGAGCACCCGCGTCTCTCTGAAAGTGCGATTAAGTGCGTAACAAGTCACGCCTAAACCCCACAATAGGGCATCGCGAAGCACCCAGTCGTAGCCGATGTTCCACAGCAGCGGTCCCAAAATCGACCCCTGCCGAACACCGCACGTCATCGCCCAACTCGTCGGTCCAATAGCCGTCGAGAACGAGACAAACCGATCAATGAAATATGTGCCTATCATATTCTTCAGATACCGACAACGCCCCAAGGCAGATTGATGAATGCATATCCTGGGATACCGCTAACACCACCTGATCCTTCGAAGCCGCGTCCTCCGCCAGGTCTGTTATCCACGCGATTGCGTTGATGATGGACATGCCGCGGCGGAAACCGAACTGATAATCGGTGAGTTTGGGCCCTACCTTGTAGAGCCCCGGACGAGTTCTGCGAGGATGCACTCGAGTAACTTCACCACCTCGTCCAGCAACACGATTGGCCTGTTCGCCGCCAGCAAGTCGGTCGGGCGTCCCTCCTTGCGAAGGAGCACCAGTCAGCCGCACTTCCATACGCGCGGGAAGCGCAAACACACGTTTTGCAAGTCGAAGCGCGGGACACACCTGCCTTGGCTGACGCCGAATCCAAATATAATAATCATCGCAACTACATTATATTATCGTAATAATTTGTTAAGACTTTTAGGGAGTCCAATATTTTACATTTCACTTTATTTAGGAGAACTCTAAAAAATTATATGTTATTATTTTTTTTACTTTTTAGAGCATATTAATTTGTTTGAAATAGTATGATTTGAAGGCGGTTCTTTTTATTGTTTTTTTTATTTATTTCACAATGAATTCCTTTTGTTTCAGTTAAGTGTTGGCTACATTTTTAACAATTGTGGAAACATTCTGCAATCATCATTCAGCTTTTTTATCTATGGATTATAAGGCATAAAAACATATTGCAGCCATTTTTTAACTGAGAGATCGTCAATTACGAGTTCCACTGTCAACTATTTTATTATTGACTTTTGAAGTCTCAAATTTAAATGTATGCAGAAGAAATAACGCGAGTTACCTAGTTTATTAATAAATATCACAGCTTTGATTTTGAATATAAATAGTTGAAATAATAATTAGTGGGTATACCATCCTTTTAATATTGTAACGTCTTTCCCGAGTACAAAATCCATTGTAATCCGCACTTTCAATTAATTTGGGTCAGATTTAAATAACCAATTCGTTTCGTAAATCGCTAGAGTATTGTCCGATGTTAAATTAAATCGCTCAGGGGCCCTCGGTGAAATCATTTCATGTGTATAACAAGATGTTATTCATTGTCATGTCAATATTACGTTTTAACGGAGAGTTAATATTAAGAAAAGCGTTCTATACTAATGATAGTTGACCCACGCAACTTTGTGGACATCTATTTCATCCTTGTATAACTTAGACAGTAGACTGTTAGTGACCGATTTCAAAACAGAAAGCTGCATTTTCACTAAGCTATATTAGATTCTCAAAAAAAAAATGTTTTACAATATTATAGAACATATTAATATCTACAAAAAAGTCCACAACACCATATGTACAACTACTATAGTTATAGCACTATAACTACTTTTCTACATTTTAAAAGTTAATAAAAATGCCGACAATGATAAAACAATATTATTCACGCCACTCTATTAATCCTTATCCTATTAAATTATATTAAAGACCGTTTCAATGCCTGTTTATATAAAGAATTTAAAAATGTCAATTCACTGCCATGAGATCAGTATCTACGTGGGTACGTATTATATATATTATTATTTAATATATGTACCCTCGTAGAACAATATGAAACAACTAAAATTTTCTAATGAAATCAGAAAGTGTTTGGTGGTAAGTATATTGATGAAAAATGTGATCTCCCTCATGATACTGAAAGGTTTAAGTTGTAGAGGTTCTCATTCAGAAGATCCCGATGATCCTAACTGTTGTGATTCGATGTTTATTTAAGGAACAAAATTCATGAAACACATTTTTGACTTAAGTTTTCAGCTACGTTCGCCACTTTAGTTGTGCGATTGGAAAGTATTCAAATTGACCATTATAATTTATTTATCATAATCATCGATACAATTACAATAAAGTAGATTTAGCAAGATCTTAACTAAATAATAAATTTACTGTAGTAAAATATATTTGAGTCATGATATTAGTGATTGTTTTGAGTAATCTAAGCGACGCAAATGATGTCGTCACGTTGGCAGGCTTGCGGAGCTTGTTCGTAGAGTACGAGAGTTTTGGTTTCGATATTGTATTAATAAAGTAATTGTATAATAGAAATGTGTGTATAAAATTTTGTGGTCCTTGAATCCTTGAAATGTTTCCAAAGCTCAGGCTTGTTCATTGGTCGGAAAATCATTTGCGTTATTTATTCTTGCGCCTATAAACCAAGTAAATAGTTTCAGACTTTAATATGACAACCAATTCTTCGTAATAAAAGGTAATTACTTTTTTCAGTAATCTTATACTAAACAATGAAATTTTACTATAACTCACCCAATCGATGAGACAAGAATGTACTTGAATACCCGTTTGTTAGATATATAGTTTGGTTATAGTGATAGCTCTGAAATGTTGAGAGTTATTGAGTAATAAAGTAGCAACATTTAAAAATTAAAAAAAAACTGCAATATTACAAAATGTTATGCAATACGAGGTAACTTTAACGAACGGAACAAGTAAAGTAATTATTAGTATAGTACCAGTTTTGTCTATTTTAATAGTGGAAAGAATAAAAGTGGTAATAAAAGATATCCAGGTATCTATTGACTCATCGCGATATCTCTGGAACCATAAGGCGTAGAGACTTGAAATTTGGTAATTATATTCCTATTGCCGAGTAGAGGTCGTAGGGGTGTAAAACTTGGTCAGTATTTTATTTGAGATAATGGAAACTATAAAAAGTAAATTTTAGGAAATTCCACCCTCATAGTGCAGAGCGGCTATGTTTCTTATTGGTAAAACATTTTGCCTAAATTAAGGAAAATCATACCAAAACAACATTCCACGCAGACGAAGTCGCAGGTTCAGCTAGTATGTTACATACACAAACATGACGGCTCAGTCAAATCAAATCAAAAATATCTTTATTCAAGTAGGCATATTACAGCACTTTTGAATCGTCAAATTATATATATTTTTTTCCACACTCTGATTCTAATATACGTCTGATGATGGTACTCAAAATCGGCTTAAAATCTAAAGTTACGAGGGTTCCTTCGCGCCCTGATCCGAGAAGAACCCACAACAAACTCAGTCGGGTATTTTTTTTACCATCATCATTACAATAACATATTAGTTTACTATATTTTAATTAAAATTAGAGCAATTCGTTCACTCCCAGGCGTTTCTATCGTCTAGGTAATCTTGCAACTTATAATACGATTTTTCTATCAACTTTCTTTTAACAAAGACTTTGAATTTATTACTTGACATCTTTAGAACGTCTAGTGGGAGTTTATTATAGAAACGTATACGTATAAGTCTTATTAGATACCCTCAAAATAGCGTGTAAAAATAATCCGTTTTAACAATTCCTTTCTGTTCCACCGTAACACAAACTTCTAAAGGATAGAAAACCACAAGAAGTTGAAAAAGCATTTCATATTTGATACTCGGCAGAAAACACTTAAGACCACGTTGCGACGGCCTGGTTGCGTTGTTGCGGCAACAATGCTTCGAACAAAAGGCTTTGTGCATCCATTGTGAGTTCTTACGTTGTTTATGCGGATTACTTCGATACAGAACACCATTATTTCCCATCCTATGAAAAGTTTATAGCGAATAAAACCAATTTAACTTAGTACAGTCTTACAACGTTTATTTGCTATGAAAATCTATATACAACACTGGTTTAAAAGGATAATCAACCCCTTTCATCTACGTATGAATGTTTGTAATATTTTCGCACAAAAACAACTGGACCAATTTCAAAACTTTTTCCACCATTATAAAGATGCATTTTCTTTCAATCAGGGCCCTGTCGGATAGAGTCCTGATTCTCTGAACTTCGCTGGTATTTGGCCACTCTCCTCTGTCCTTTGCAGCTGTTCGATACTGGTAGACAGCCGCAAGAACCTCCGCTCGGAGCTCCCAAGGGAAATCGCCCGTGTCAGAAATAAAACGATGAAGGGTACTAATAATTATTAATTTTAACGATTTTTTTGAAAATTATTAAAAAAAATAAATAAACACGGTTTTCATAATAAAAGGTCGATATCCAAACTAAAATATTCTTTACTTCCAGTAAACTCTTTTTATCAATGACTCTACCACCGGTTCACAACCTACAAACTAGATGGAGAAGAATCCGGCAAGAAACTCCATAGTCTTTTACTCTTTTTTTTATCAATGTTATATTTAATATAATACAGTATACAGTAAAATACAACATCATTATCCATTATCATTAAATATAAAAACAAATATCACACAATTATCAGTATAACATACATCAGTTTTAATCTAAAGAAATACACTTAGCTTTGTATCGCAGAGCAGCCCTTTTTATGACACCACTAACTTAAAATACAATAATTCGTAGCTAACGTTGATTAAAAACCGCCCTCTCGACTAACTTTTAGGACTTGTTATAAATACATTTGTCGTTAATGAATAAACCACCAATGGCAGCGTTTGGAGGTAAATATATTTCTTAATTATTTTATTTATTAAGAAACTACCATTCCCCGTTACTATTTAATAGTTACAATAATATTATTTAAGTAATTCTAATCGTTTATGAAATATTACAAATATTATATCGCAAATTGGCATCATTTACAATGTTCACAAATTCACCAATCGGAATCAACATTTGTGATGTTTCAAGGTCATCGTTTTCTAAGAATACGATTTAGTCAAATGACGAACCGTACCCTTTATTTAAAATATTATTTTAATTTAATTATTTTTTGTATACTAACACCCGCGAGAAATTTCGCAGCCGTCCAAGGGAACCCCTTTTCACTAGAGACAATCTCTTTAACTGGCCCAAAATGTACTTAGAAGACCACTTAGCTAAAAACAATCCCAAAGATTACAGTGAAGCGCTAATCTGTTACCAATTAAAACAATCTCTTACCAGGTTAGCTTGTTACTATCTTAGACTATATCTTTTATTGTCGCATTTTCGATTCATCGACGTTCAAATCGCAACGATGCTAAAGAAGTATTCACTTCAAATACAATGTATATATTTAAGTTCTTTAGAATTTAATATTCTTTATTTATGATAAAAAAAACCAAAGGGAAACTTTAAAATAAAATATAACGCTCTTTATGAAGACATAAACCCAGTGCACCCAAGAGACACATTGCACAAAGAACAAAGACTTGAGTTTTGTAATCCTTGCTTTGTGCATTACATTACAAAAGCGAGACGCGAAAATATATATCTGCTTTCTTTAAAATAGCAAGTCAATTAAAGGCTTAGCTATAAATAGAATAGAATTTTAAATATTCATTGTTTTTAAGACACTATTATACGTAGACTCGTTGTTCGCAACATCTCAAAAGTAATGTTCATAGTTTAAACTTTCTTTTAATAACTACGCTTTTTTATGAACTTATAGAATAAGTGGCAAATATAATGAAGTAAAGTGCATAAACGTCCGTATGTGATGCATATGTGATATCCTAAACACAGGAAACTATTTAGAAGTCAGATACTCACTCACTTGACGTTTGTCCAAATTAAGGCTTTGTCGATTCTAAAATTGTGAAATATCTGAGTGTACTGTATGTTACTATTATTAAATTAAATAAATAAAATACAGATTTCTATGAATAATCTAAACTAATATTAAAATCAGGAAACATTTGTGTTTTTGTACATATGTGTGTTTGTTACGTTTTCACACATAAACTACTGAGCCGATCTCTAAAATTTGATCACTATTAGAAAGCTGTATTTTTACTAAACGACATAAGTTACATTACTTTCTAAAAAAAAATAGGGATCCTTAACAAAAATGCATTAATATAACCCAAGGTGTGAAAAAATTGGTCACAAAAAATCTTTTCTCGCGTGCGCCGCGGAAACTATTGATGATAGAACAAAAAAATGTTCTACAATAAAATAGAACGTATTAATACCTACAAAAAAGTCAAGGATACCATATATCCAACTACTGTAGTTATGCCACTATAACTACTTTTCTATATTTTAAAAGTGCTGACAATAAACAAACCGTTAACAAATTATTAACATCTCTTTAATAATGTTTATCCTATTAAAGGAAACTTTATTAAAGACCGTTTCAATACCCGTGAAATACTTTTTATACCCGTGAAATTATAAATATCGGACATTCCATTCAAATGGTATAACGAATTTTAAAATGTCAATGTAAGAAAAAAAGTTCTACTTAGTACACTTGACATTGCTACGATATTAGTATCTACGTGGGGGATTGCTAATACTTAAAAATCATATATTTAAACGTTGGATGACGGAAAAAATTAAATTCGTCTTTAAATTATATTACTTGCGTTATCCGTTAATGAGCTACAGGAGATGGTAAATATTATGAATGAAGCTTTGAAAGGGAAAGGAATGAAAGAAACAAAACGAAAGTAATGCTTTTGTTTAGTTGGTTTGGTCACGTAGAGAGAATGAGAATGAAAGGAGACTGACAAAAAGGATTCATGAATCAAGAGAGAATGGGAATTGGAAGAGGAAGACAAAGACGAACGTTCCTGGTCCAAATCCAGGACATTTTAAGCAAGGGCCAGGTCAAGAGTACTCTAAACCGACGAACTTGTATAAAAGGTTTAATGAGAATGAAAGAATCAAAGGAGATTTGCAAGGATCGTGGAAAAGTGAAAGGACGTGGTATATGCCTACCCCTGTGGGAATAAGGCGTGATGCTATGTGTGTATGTAGTTTTCGACACTTTTTCATATTTTAATGACAATGATAATCATTAAAATTCTAACAGTTCTTCCTTTAATTACTATCATTGATCTATTTTGTTAGTCAGGCGAAGATTTTTATGAAAAAAAAATTAACCAATTTACGTAGAACATTAAAAGATTTAAAAAAAAAACTTAACCACTATAGTAACTTTTGTAATGTAAAACCATCTTAGTGCTTTTGACAATATAACCTTTTATAATATAACCTTATGACGTATGACATAACTGTCAGCAATTGATAGATACACATATATACTCTATATTGGTGGGTGCAATGTGTTTTTTATTGATTTAATTTATTTTTATGCATTATTATACAAAAAATTATCACCTCATCTCGATAGTAGGCCATTTACAGCTCTTTTCAATCTTATATATCTTTCTAATGTTCGACTGATGATGGTATTAAAGAACGACTTAAAATCTAACGTTACGAGAGTTTCTTCGCCTAACTATAAAGTTTTTGTTTCACTTATTAATATATAGAGATACAAAAAATCCCTATAATATTATTTGACCACTATAACTCCGAAGATAATCAACTGATTTCAATGATTTTTCTCACATATTACTGGATTTGCCACGACAACAACAAGGATATGTTTCATTTTACTTATTTTAGTATTAAATCTACTGTGAACTTTGTTATTTAAGCATACACAGACGAAGTTGCGCGGGTCAGCTAGTACTATATAAATTTTAAATTGAATTACGTTTTGACTCCGTCTATTAACATTGGGACAGAGGAAATCACAATTCCCGAAATGTCGAGGCTAAGAATTATAAGCTGTTCCCTTAAATTTTAGCAAGATTTCAAAATGAAATTTAACAGACAATTTATTTCGAAGAATTAACAGAAATACAAATTATCAAACCCATTTTAGAGTTCAAAAGGCAATCTCTCTAATAAACGAAAACAAAGAGCCTCTGTTACGATAATGGGACGAGAGATGAATTAATTAGTTCAGTTTTAGACCTCCGCCCTTCAACTCTGATTGAACTGGGTACGAACACAAAAACTAAGAGCCCCTTCTTGTAGACTGTGTAAATACACGGTTTAAAATCACCAAGTTACGGAACAGTCCTAATTTTTTATGTTACCAAACCCATATCCCAAAGAATCAGGGCTTTGGACGAGACTCCGCCTGTCTCTTCCAAAAGTGAAAGGTAGACTGTGAATTTCCTAGAATGGGCCTGGTTATTGTAGAAGCAATGTCTTCTCTACCGGACCAATGTTTCTCCTTAGGGGACATGACACCACAGCGTGGGGATCTCAGCGGCATGTTCTCGTGTCGCTCAGGGGTTAGTGAAGCAGGTTGAAGAGCCGAAACTTGCGTTTGTGAAGCCTAAAGTTATCTCGTTAAAAGAGAGATGGAGAATTGGCACCTGAAGTCTATGCATGGCAGAAACCCCAGTTATTAACCTGGATTCGGCTTCATCTGGGACACCATATTGGATTGCGCAAGTGAGCAGCTGTTGTCCTATTTTAGAACGACGAGGGACAGCTGGGTTGACTAGTCGGAGTGGGTGTGCTCTACACACCCGACTGGTCTGGGTGCATAAAAGCGATCCCGGCATTAAGACGAATCGACCCAGAGGAGTCATTCGCATACCAAGAGCTATCCACGCAGCGTACCACACATTAATTTGTGCCACAATAACCAGAAATAAGATGCAATTACTTTGAGGGATCACTTTGCTGGTGTAGAGGTAATTAGCCAGCTAACAGTTAAGGTCTCGGATATAGTGTGTCTAGTTAGAGGTAATCTGGTAAGAAGTAAAAATCATGTAGAACAGAATTGTTATGCTTAAAAATACCAAAGAAGTCCAGGTTAACATAAAATCCTTAACTTTTAAGTAGAAGTAAGTAAGTAGCAGCCCTGCTGCCAACTGCTGGGCACAGGCCTCCTCACTCCCAGGGTTTTTAGAGCATAGACCCACCACGCTGCTCCGCTGCGGATTGGCAGGCATAGTACACAAGTGCACTCTCTATTCCTTCACTCTCATAGTCCGATGTGACGGGAATCCGACACAACCGGAGAGAGATCAGGCGGGACTCGAACCCAAGACCTCATGTTCGACTACAGACATGAGGTCCTGGGTTCAAGTCTCGGATCTGGCCAAATTAAAAAAACAATATTGAGTTTTCGATTAGGATTTTCTCAATATTTACCCGAAGTTGGGAAGTTGGCGGTGTGATCCACCCCCGTGCCTTAGAGAGCACGTTAAGCCGCCGGTCCTGCGCCTGATCTCTCTTTTAAGTATGCCTCAACAAAACTTTTATTATGGTTATTAAATTTGTTTTCGTTGTCTCTCCCTTTCATAATGGTTACATATATGTATATCAATATATCAGAATGCAGAAAAATACAAACTTCCTTCCTTTATTACTACTAACCGTATGTCTCAAAGGTCTCTAACAAACTTCATTACGATACTTTAAGCCTTAGGTTTAAAAATACAGAGTTATTTTCTAAGGATCGAAATTTACAATAGGATGTTTCCAAAGATGAGCAATCAGAAATCGTTTCGATCTAATTCAACATTTAGACAGACCTCGCATAATTTAATGACACTTCATTTGCATCCATTATTGTGAAGTACAGATTGATCGACAATATTGAAGACTGAAGGACGATTCTGAAGTGTCATTTACTGGTGTTGAAATGAAACGTAATTAAAATGTCCTATTTGTTTACTTAATGTAAAATATTTTGCTACTGCCCAATTCTGAAGTCGCACTGTAATTTGAAAGATTATTTTTATTGCTGACATGTTAGCACTTGATAGTGACCTCAGCTGATGGTCAGTGACGATACAGTCTAAGAGAGGACGCGCTTGTTAGTATATATAAAATAGTTTAATTAAAATAAAATTTTAAATAAATGGTTCGGTTCGTCATTTGACTGAATCGTATTCTTAGAAAAAGATTACCTTGAAACATCAGAAATGTTGATTCCGATTGGTGAATTTGTGAATATTGTAAATGATGCCAATTTGCGATATAATAGTTGTAATATTTCATAAACGATTACAATTACTTAAATTATATTAATTGTAACTATTAAATACTAACGGGGAATGGTAGTTTCTTAATAAATAAGATAATTAAGAAATATATTTGCCGCCAAACGCTGCCATTGGTGGTTTATGCTAATGTCATTATTAACTAATGGCAGTTTTTACTCAACGTTAGCTACGAATTATTGTATTTTAAGTTAGTTGTGTCATAAAAAGGGCTGCTCTGCGATACAAAGCTAAGTGTATTTCTTTAAATTAAAACTGATGTCTTTTTAATATGTAATAATGATAATTGTGTGATATTTGTTTCTATATTTAATGATGTTGGATGTTGATGATGTATTTACTGTAATTTATATTAAATATAACATGGATAAAAACAAAAGAGTGAAAGGCTATGGAGTTTCTTGCCGGATTCTTCTCCATCTAGTCTGTAGGTTGTAAACCGGTGGTAGAGTCATTGACAAAAAGAGTTTACTGGAAGTAAAGAATATTTTAGTTTGGATATCGACCTTTTATTATGAAAGGTATGCTAGGATGGTTTGGGCACGTAGAGAGAATGAACGAAAGGAAACTGACAAAAAGGATTTATGAGTGAAGTGTGAATGGGAAAGTTGAAAGGGGAAGACCAAGGCGATCGTTCCTGGACCAAAACGAAGACATTTTAAATGAGGACCATGTTAAGAGTGCTCTGAACCGATGGACTTGTATGAAAGGTTTAATGAGAATGGAAGAAGCGAAGGAGATATGCAAGGATCGTGGCAAGTGGAAGGACGTGGTCTCTGCCTACCCCTGTGGGAATAAGGCGTGATGCTATCTATGTTTTATTTAGAGAGCCATTCGGATATTTAACAATATGCTTAAATCAATAACGGATTTTGTGGAGCTATAGCCTCATGTTTACCGATTTAACAAAAGCAACTACCGATAATTACGTAATTTTTGAAATTCAATTGATACAATTTAAGATTTCTGCTTCTACTGGATACGAGTATTTAAAATGAAACAAAATGATTCCATACTCGTATATCAATGACAATGTGGCTGTAAACCGTAATTTTTACTGATATAATTATGAACTTTTGGTACAAGAAAATGCGGATTATTATGGATATTTTAACAGCAATAGTCAGACAATTTAACATTTAAATTTTTAAAGGACAGCAATTTTTAAAAATATATGAAATTTCAATCAATCTATGGCATAATGACATTCTGGCGCTATTGCGACATTTTCACCGATTTACCGATATTAGTAATATGATTTTTTGGCAAATAACAATACAGACTGTTATAGATTTTTTTCAATAATAATAACCCAATTTAAGATTTGTGAGCCTACAGGGCAGCTATTGAAAAATAAAACAAAATGTTTCAATCAACCAATGATGTATGTTATGTAATTATGGTGCCACAGTGACATTTTAACTATTTGAGTTTTACTTACTTATTTATTGGACCTTTAACCCTTCGCTTGTCCGAAAAAATATTTTATTTGGTTTTTTTTTCCAAGTAACATGACCCAAAAAAGAAACAAAAAATGAGTAATCTATCTCACGTAGAGTTAATTACACACGCTTTTCCCGCCCCGCACAGACATTTCTTGCGTCGATTGCCCAGCGGGTCAAATGATGCTTAATTGGCTTCTGGGACATATGACTTTTATGTTTGCTAATATTATCTTTTGTTTATTAAATTAAGCCTCTCGTATAGCGTCATGTTGTGCTTAACATAGAGATAGCGAAAAAAGCTCATCTTGCATTTATAGGCTCATATCTTAAAAATTAAAACTTGCCTCAAGGGTTTTCATTGTTATTCACATCACTTATATAAACAAAAACACAAATTATCACAAACAAACACTCCCAGTTAATAAAATAACACAAAAAACTTAACGAACTTCGACGCGACATACGTAGTAACGGTCACTTTGTAACTATTTTATTTTATTTTTTCTATTGTCTGGTGTGATCTCTACGCATATTTTGTTACGACAGTTACCGAGATGATGATAATAATACATGATACTCAACATGACTTAAAAATGAAATACTATGAAACCATCCAACCAATATGTCCCAAATCAGATTCACTAAAAACTAAACTCTAAACTCACTAACTCATTGGCCAAGTAAACGATTACTAACTTCGTATTTTAGCTAAATGCAATAAAATAAGCTTTCATCCTATATATTTGTATAAAAATTAGAAATACAACATCCATATTGCAACCTTGAGTCAGCTTTATAAATGACAAAGTTGTCTTACGTGATGGGGGAAACTTTTTTCCACTTAGTATCAGCGAAAGCCAAATTACGATGACAAAAAACTTCCATTAAGTAATTTGTTACAAATCTATACTAAAGATATTAAAGGGAACATTTCAATTTTTCAGAAATGAGGTCTTATTTAAATCGATAACCTTTTCGAATCATAAAATCACGTTCAACATAAAAGCGGAATTATTATTCAAAGGGTACTTCAGTGACAAGGTTTTTAATTAGCAAGCAATTAATATGATTGATAGCCCGAAGCAGCTCGATAAAATCAATTTCACGGAATTGAGATTATTTTTTCTGCAATGATTGAACTTTTAAGTGATAATCTAAGGGAGATTTTTATAAGATTAAAAAAGTAAGTAAGTAAGTAGCAGCCCTTTAACGTCCCACTGCTGGACACAGGCCTCCTCACACCGAGGAGCGAGGGTTTTTTAGAGCGTAGACCCACCACGCTGCTNTCGAACATGCTAACCACTAGGCCAATGAGGCAGTCAGTTTATAAGATTGGATGATTGATAAATTTATATACCTGGGTTCAGCAATATCGAACAGGAGTGGGTCGGACCTTGAAATCAAACGACGCATATGCATGGCGAAGTCCGCAAAGAGCCAATTAGAGAAGATCTGAAAGAAGCGGAATATATTAAAAAGGCCAAAAGTATACATTCTGGTCTTTTCGATTTTTCTGTATGGCTCAGAAACTTGGACACTCAAGGTGATTGATGCACAACGAGTAAACGCTCTTGAAATGTGGTGCTTCGACCAGGACAAATGTTTCCATGCTAGAAGAGCTTCATGTAACCCAAAGGCCTTCCGCGATATGTCTAAGATGCATACTACAGTTCTTTGGGTGTATCGCGCGAAAGCCGAGAGATAACCTACTGAAACTCATCTTAACCGGAAAAATGGCAAAAGACCTAGAGGCCGAAGTCTGAAGCGATGGTCCGATCAGGTAGCGGAACAGCTGGATACCAAAGCCAGTCAGGCCATCCACTCCGCTGCCAATCGGCAACGATTGCACAACCTGCTTCGTCAGGAACATCACAATGCTTAGCAGTGAGAGATGACCAGAAGAGGGGGGACTATTCCCTTTGCTAATAGAAGTTCTAGGCTCAATTACCAGCAATGTAAAGTTTGGAAATAGTATTTTGGCCTAGTGGAGGATTCGGCCGGTGGAGATCACACCTTATGTTAAATGATGATACAGTCTAAGATGGATTTGAGTTATGTTAAAAACTGTGATATTTCTGACGATATTCATTAAAATCAAACATTTTAAGGACATTTTAGTTTGAAATTAAAGACTCATGATAATTAAGGTATTTATTAAATGGCCTATAATTACGTTTCAAAGCACAAGAAGCTTTTGTTGTATGTATTTATTGCTAGCTTTTTTGATATTATCCATGGTCCACAATAATTCACCAGTGGTTTATTCAAATTATATTAAAATTGTGATTTCTTTTTAGATATTCATTAAAATCAAAAGATCTAAGGTGACTTTGATACGAAATCCAATAGTTTTGATGATCGAGGTATTTATTTCACTGTCTACTATGAATTTTCTTTTATATATTTATTACTAGCTTCTTCTTTGTTTTATCCACATTGCACTGGAATTCGTGGGTGGTATTCAAATTATATTTAAACTGTGATATCTTTTCAGATATTCATTAAAATCAAACAAACTAAAGGCAATTTTGGTGCGAAATGAAATAGTAATGACGATTGAGGTATTTATTACAGTGTCTATTATAAAATTCCAAAGCACAACAAGTTTTTATTACTTTAGTTTCACCGTCTTTTCACTCGATCTCGTGCGTATTTGATTTATATTAAACTGTGATATCTCTCAAGATATTCATTAAAAACAAACATTCTAGGGGCAGTTTGGTATGAAATTTAAAACTCGTGATGATTGTGGTATTTATTAAATTGCCTATAATTACATTCCAAGGCACTAAAAGCTTTTTCTTATTAAATTAAAACTGTGATAACCCTCAGTGCCTGAAGACCAAAGTCTTCNGATATCCCTTAAAATCAATCATTCTAAGGAAAATTTGGTTCTAAATTAAATACTTGTCATATTATTTTTATAGAACAAATTTATCACTATCAAAATGGTCCGAAAAGAAAGGCATATGCTATAATAGACTTTTTTAGTGTAAAATCTTCGTCATACATAATTATTGCATAACTTTAATCGTTTACGTAAAGCACACTATGCAAACTCACAAATCAAATGAGGATAATGTCAAAAAAATTAACGTTACAAGTGAACCTTTTACAAAACCATTTACCAACTAATCCCAACCAATAACGTTGTCATATTCAACCCAAATACCTAATTATAATAAACATTACCTCTCTCAAAACCGACTCGTAAAGGATATCATTTATTTTAAAACACCCATTTAGTTTCTCCCTTAAGTGGGTGCGAATTGAACCTTATACCAACTGAAGGTTGTGAATCATTTTAAATTAAAAATCATAAAATTCTATATCATTATCCATTACGTAGTTTACGTAATACATGTATCTTTATGTAAGGTAAAACTACGTAATGTATTTAATTTATATGAAAAGGTTCTGATTTATTTTATTAATGTAAAGGCTTTGTACAAGGCTTGATAGTTATATATACTAAAAGGGTACGGAAGGATCTATTTATGTTTACACATGAGCTTTCGGAAGATTTGAAAGTCACTTTAAAGCTTGTTTCGGATGATTAAGGATATGTATTTGTTTCCTCTGATACAAATATTTTAAGGTTTTAAAATGAAATCTGTTGGTAATTTAGACCAATTTAGTAACAGATTCGAAGTACACATGAGCTAGATATAAAAAGGGGAATCACCAGACGCTGATGAGATAAGGTCAGGGTTCTAGCGAACAGAGCCTTGATTCAAAGATGGAAGGAGGATCTTGGATCCCCAGTAACGAGTGAGGCCATCTGGACAATTGGCTGGGCAGAGTTTCTTGCATACATATACATAAGCCAGCTATTACGAATGTGGCTCCTCCTCATACACCCATCACACGATGTCAGAATGTCCCACCTGGGGCTTATCGGTACAGACACTGGCAATACTTATCAGTGAGCAGATTTGGGGAGCAGTTGCCTCCTTTTGTTAGATTGTCATCTCGCTTAAGAAGGCACGGCAAAGGGAGAGGGTGAATGTCACCGAAACATTCCAGCCCCGACGAAGGCGAGTAGTAAACAGGGGGCGGTGGTTCATAGAAGTCCTCTCCCCATAAAATATATCAACGAACCTCTGGCTCTCCGCTCATGGTTGATGACGGTCCCAATAGGTTTTAGTGGGTATTGCGAGTTCTTCCCCCTTGTAGAATCCCACGCCAGTCCAAGGTGTACCGTGCCGAGGGACTCGTGGCTAGGAGCTTTGCCTAGTCGCAAACGGTGGCCCTGAGACCGGGAGAACCCAGAATATGCTAGCCTGCTGGGCTCTGCCAGAATGGATCTATGTTCCCTTGCTTCTCGTCGGAACGCAATGGATAAAATAATAATACCATCAAAAAATGGTGGCGATGAGATTCGCAATCCATCATGTTACATTCCTAGCTCCAAAAAAATCCATATAAAAAAGTGGACCAGACATAACCTTTGAGAACGCGAAGGATTGTAAGAAAAAGGGATGTAAAAAAACCTATATTTTAGTTTTGCATAATAAAATACTTCAAGTAAATCAGATACATATCTTATGCGGAGATAATTATGTAACATTTAAGGGTATAGTGGAAACAACCTTATCTCGTCATACATTTGAGTACCTCAAGGTACATCAATCATCTGACTGACGCGAAGAGACATCCAGGGGGAGAAGCGGCGCTTATCATCCAGCTAACGAAGGTTATGTTAATTTCTGTTATTTATCACTACCATTTGTAATGATGAAATTTGTTTACCGAATTCCCAGAAGCTAATAAATAATAAATAAGGATTTATTAACACTACAATTGTTAGCATGAACCACTTATAGACATATGTTATAGCAATCACCCACGTAGACACTGTTCTCGTGACGAAAGAAAGTCTACTAAATTTTATATTCGTGATATCTTTTGTATGGAATATCCAATTTTAATAATTTAAAAAGTATTTTGCAGGCATTGAAAAGACCTTTGATAAAATAATCAATAAGATAAGGATTAATTCAGAGGTGTGGATAATAGACTTAAAATGTACAAAAGAAGTTATAGTGGCATAACTACAGTAGTTCGAAATATGATATCGTGGACTTTTTTGTAGATATTAATATGTTCTATCATCAATAGTTTTCGCAGCCAATTAGTATGTCCAAGCCATTGTTTGAATCTGCTGCCCCAATTTTGGTTAGATTATAAATGAATTTCTTATGTGTTTCAGAAATACTAACTATTAACACGTGCGAATAAAAGATTCCGGGACTTCTTTGATGTCGAACATAACCTCGTAGGAGTTAACAATTTTGTGTATAAATAAACGCAATGTGGCACTATTGTCACTGAAAATAGCGATACAGGTATGATAAAAAAAAAATAGAGTATTACAGGAATTTTACAAAGGATAACTCAGAGTGCATTTGAATAGACAGCTTTGCAATTCTAAATATTCTACATGCTGTAGTGTAAGGCCGATTAACTGTCAGCTTATATAAAGTGATCAACTAAAGAAAGAACTAGCTGTTTACCGCAGTATCAGCCGTGGAAATATGGGAAAAATCGTTCAAGAGCGCGGACAATATCGTAAATATACATACATAAATGTCCTTATGAATTCCACTGGGCCCGATCTTGCGCCTGTCTCCAGCGACTGCCGGAAACCCGCCTGATGTCATCGGTCCACCAGGTGGGTGGTGTGCTGTCGCTGCGTTTTCCGGAGCGAGGCCGCCATTCTAGCACCTTCGTGCCCCAACGTCCATCGATTCTGCGAACTATATGCCCTGCCCATGGCCACTTCAGCTTTGTAATTCGGTAGGCTAAGTCAGTGACTTTAGTTCTCCTACGGATCTCTTCATTACTGATTTGATCACGTAAAGAAACCCCGAGTAAGCCCACTCCAATGCCCGCTAAGTGACTCTGAGTCTTCTCACTAGGCCCATAGTCAGCGGTCATGTCTCGGAACCATATTTAATCGCTGGCAAGACGCATTGTTTGAAGACCTTGGTCTAAAATGAAATGGGGTGGGATGTAAGTGGGAGGCTTGTCCCAATCTGTCTTTAACCATTCTCAACTGCTGACCTAAATACCACCGACCGATTACGGGCAGCAGCGTTATCGGTGCGATAAGGTCAGCACTGCAATCACCAATCCGCCTGCTAAGCGTGGTTATTATTGACATACTCCTGCAATGAACGATGCAAAGCAGCAACGGCCTCCAGTCCCCGGCAGCCCCGCTATTCCAAGCCTGGCAGCAGTTATGGTAACGGCGGGGCAGGGAGTGTTAAGAATCTTCGGCAGAAGGCTGCCAACCCCGACGAATTGACCTAGCAACATATAACGCACGCACTTTGAGGGCTGATGAAAAACTTTATTTAAATTGGTCAAATAGGTTTGGAAACGAAGAGAGATAAGTCTATCCATCAGAATTAATAGTACATACATACATACATAGCATCATGCCTCATTCCCATAGGGGTAGGCAAAGATAACATCCTTCCACTTGCCACGATCCTTGCATATCTCCTTCGCTTCTTTCATTCTCATTAAACCTTTCATACAAGTTCGTCGGCTTAGAGTACTCTTGGTCGTTATTTAAAATGTCCTGGATTTGGTCTAGGAATGTTCACCTTGGTCTTCCCCTTCCAACTTTTGCATTCACTCTTGACTCATAAATCCTTTTTGTCAGTCTTCTTTCATTCATTCTCTCCACATACCCAAACCATCTAAGCATACCTTTCTCAATTTTAGTCACTACGTCTTCTTTTAAACCACAACGTTCTCTTATCACACTATTTCTTACTCTGTCACTCAGTTTTAATCCACTCGTACTTCTCAACGCTCTCATCTCTAATTAATAGTAGATAATGATAAATTTTTCAAAGCTTTATACAATGTTTAATCGAAAAACTATATGTAACTCAAACCTAAATTTAACTTAATATTGAAAATGTAGTTTGGAGTTTACGATAAATATGACTTTGTATTAAAATAGAGCTTTAATGTTGAACCTCCCAGCGATTTAAAGCGAGCTTTATACAGCGAAGATAAATAGAGGTTTAATAGAGGAAATTAGTTCGTAACAAACTTCTGCATGAGTTTAAATTGCATAATTAGACTAGCTGTTACCTATGGTGACATTTACGTAGTTCCGATTTCATGGGAATATGGGGGAATCGGTATTTAAGGACTTTTATATTACCATGCTGTGGCAATGGTGTGAGTACTTACTTCTTTAGCAAAGGTCCTTCAATTCCCCGCATGATAAAATTAGGAAATAGTATGTTGTAATTTGTCTAAATATGGACTGGTAGGAGACTTCGGTCACGGCTAGTTACCACTCTATTAGCAAACACATGCCGCTAATAGAAAGATTTGCGTTTCGTTACGATACTATGCAGAATCTATAAGGCAAAGTAATTTATATGTTAACAGCTTAAATGGCTAACATCGTAGAGTATATAATCACTTACCATCAGGTCAGATTACAATCAAATGTTGGCTTTTCAGGATATAACTCATTGAGCTAAATATCAAATCTATCGCTAATAATTTTGATGAAATCTCGTTCAGTGAGTGAGGGAGATAACAAAACCAACTTCTTTTTAATGTGTCTAGTTTGTAGGGAAATAACGCCATGCGAATAGAAGAATTATGAAGTAAAACGAAGCGAAAAGATGCGAAGCGTTGCGAAATGAAGTGAAGCAAAACAAAATGAAGAAATATAAAGTAAAAAGAAGCAAAATGCTACAACACGAAGCGATATAAATATTTATGAAGTAAAACGAAACGCAGTGACGCGAAACGATGCGAAATGAAGTGAAACGAAAAAGAAGTGATCTAGTATGAAGCAAAGCTAAGAGAATTGAAGTGAAACTATGCGAAATGAAGGATAAGAAGAAGAATGATGCGAAATCTAGCAATATAAAGCGTTATGAATTGAAACGAAGCAAAATAAAGTAACAAGAAGCGGAAATGATGCAAAATGAAGCGATATAAAGCGTAATGAAGTAAAACGAACCGAAGTGAAGTAGTTTGAAGCAAAGCTAAGAGAATTGAAGTGAAACAGAGTGAAATGACGTGAAACCAAGAAGAATGATGTGAGATAAAGAAAAATGTAGCTAAGGGAAGAAAAATGAAGTGAATCGAATCGAAATAAAACAAAACGATGCGATAAGAAGCATTATGAAGAGAAGTGCAGTAAAATGTTTAATGAAGCTAAAATATATTAAGTAACAATACATGAATTTATTATTACTACAAACAGATGTTTCAATTAATATTTGCTTCTATTCTCAATAAAGTAGAATGAAATGTTAATAACATTGCCTAGGGATTTCAATGTGTTAGCTGCCTGGCAAATCAATACGGCTATTATAAAATAAATTATTGAAATGTTCGGAAACAATAAAATCGTACCAATACAGGGAAAGCGGATTGTATTTTAGCATAGCATGTGTTTAAATTATCACTTTTATATAATCCATTCGTTTGAAATAAACATATGGGCGTGAATATGTTATACAAGGGAACATATTTAGGTTATAAATGATGATTTTTTTGTTTATTTAGTCACAGAAGCTCAAATACTTTATTTTTAACTTATAGTTAACGCCTTTTTTTTAACATTGTCTCAAATATATATTGCCATCCTTGATAACAGACTTCGTCGCTTCAACCGATGGACGACCACTGCTGGACATAGGTCTCACGTAATGACCGCCACAAGGCCCGATCTTGCGCCGCCTGGCTCCACCGACTACCGGCGACCCTCTTTATATCATCGGTCCACCTTGTGGGGGGTCTGCCTACACTGCGCCGTCCGGTGCGGGGTCGCCACTCCAGCACTTTCGGTCCCCAACGTCCATCGGTCCTTCAAACTATGTGCCTCGCCTATTACCACTTCAGGTTCGCGATTCGTAGGGCTATGTGACTTTGGTTCTACTACGGATCTCTTCATTTCGAATTCGATCACGTAGAGAAACTCCGAGCATAGTCCTCTCCATCGCACGCTGAGTGATTCTGAGCACTCGGCGTGCTCAAAGTCACTCAGCGTTAATGTTTTACTAAAAAGTAACAGACTTACTTTTTAGTAAAACATTAAAAAATTAATTATATATTACTCAACATTAGGTTAATAATTTATTTTTCATTCTTTATAGATTGATTAGTTTTAATTTTTTCTTATTTATAATAAATGCCCGAGTAGTTTCCTTAATTATAAATGCAAGTCAAGATTATGTTTTGGAATAATACTTAGGTTTAAGTTGCTTCAGTGGACTGTATGGGTTCGAGGCTGAAGAAGAGCTGAAGACTCGGAGTCGATCTCCGAGTCTTCAGCTCTTGAGGGTTCGGTGCTCGGAC
Source organism: Elymnias hypermnestra (assembly GCA_015832385.1). NCBI lineage: Eukaryota > Metazoa > Arthropoda > Insecta > Lepidoptera > Nymphalidae > Elymnias > Elymnias hypermnestra. The sequence continues at coordinate 1,964,763 of JACTOM010000894.1, forward strand.
CTAAAAGTTATGTGGTTCGGTAGTCAAAGTCTGATGCTTTGAGCCCGTCAATATTCACTAGCTTCAAGTTCGGTTCTTCAGAGTTCACAAGTTGTCATAGTTCGCGCTTAGTAAGGATCTATTTCGATCAGGAGTTTAAGGCAAATGTGGGATCTCAAGCAATCTCTGTGGGAGATCCTTTATACAACTCGCCCACCCGGCACTTACATACGGGCGTGGCGAGGAGGAGAGAGGCAAGACGGAGATAATCGGCGGTTGACCAATCAGAGTTAGACGCCACCAGCGACACGTACTTTGTTATCTTCCGCAATCATCTAAATAAATTAAAAAAAATATAATTTGGGGAGGGCTTCAGGATTAGACAAATCCCACCGGGTTAGTGCTTAGGTCTTGCAGGTTCGGATGCTCAGTTGTGCGGGGTTCGGCTCTTCGTAATCAGTGTTCGGGCTTGGGACTTTGATTCGGCAGAGTTCTAGGTTCTTCAATTTCCACAAGTTGCGCTTAGTGGTCTGATCCACCCCGATCGGGAGTCTAAGGCAAATGTGCTTGCAACTCTAGAAGAGGAATTTTGATACAATTCTCCCATCCAGCACATATATACGGCCGTGAGAGGGAGAGAGAGGGTGGTCGCGGATGCTGGGGTAGATGTTGGAGGGGGTCGCCGGCGACCGCAACAGTCTAAATAATTAAAAAAATAATAATTAGTGTTACAAAACTTCTCATTAGACTACGGTTTATTGTAAAAAGTCTTTCAATGTTTGCTAAATGTTCTTTACATTCAAAATCTTTTCTCAATTTTTACCACAGACTGTATCAATGAACAAAAATATGCATATGATGAAATTTAACTTTTGTAGTTATTGGATAATCTAATAGAAAGAGACGGCAATAACTCGTTAACGGCACGTGCTTCGGATCTCTATGGATGCTATAAAAAGAACCGAGGGTGCGAGACAACCAGTTTACTATTATAATAAATTCACCTTAATTCTGTCCATTTATTAGTTGTATGGTGTAGGTATTAAAAAATTATTATATTCCTTCTCTTTCAATCTGTGTTTCCTTCTGATGCCAATCAGACGTGTGTGTGTCATATATTATTTATTGATCTAATTCATTTTTTATGCATAATTTTTTAAAAGTATTATCATTCTGTATAACATTTTATGATTTGTATTAAATAGAAGTTTGAGTAAATTTAAAAGTCAATTAATTAGCAAAACCCGGGGAAGAACAGAACTCCTCGGTCTATTGGAAGCTACATGAAAATTCATTAGTTGAACTTTAAAATTCATGAGTTAATAAAGTCTCTCGTAAAATTGTTATTCTAAAATATTGTAAAAATTTTAAAAATGTGCTTTTTACAGCTTGCACCTGTAAGTTTTATAACCAGCGAACTTGGTTAAGTTTAGCTGTAAAAGTAAAGTACGTAAGAAGCTGCCCATTAACGTCCCACTTCTGGGCACAGGCCTCACTCGTATATATAATAATAAATCTTTATTTCAGGCATACACACATATTATTTGTTAGTAACAATTTTAACTTAACCTATGTTAGTACTTGTGCCTATAATTTTAACCTAAAAACGTAAATAATAAAATAACTAAAACTAAAAATCTAATAATTAAGTATTAGGGACGCCTCCTCCTGCTGCTGTGTGCACTATTCCAGCTGATCCAGAAGGGGCTATCCCACATTCCCGCTAATGTACAGAGGAGGGTGTTGGAACTGGCCATTACCTTCCCATCATTGATGCAGCCCGCTTGCTCATAATGGCGTAAAAGTCGTCTAGATGAACATCCGCAAACGTTGCTGACACCAACGTGGTATCCTCTACACTGCCCTCAGGACAATAACTAATATATAAAACAGATTAAGCTACAGCAAAATTGCCTCATTGATCCTCATAAACAAATTCAAAATATCGTTATTCAAAGGCCTTTTGAATCGAATATATTTTATGATGTGAAACTTCTTTTACAGATGAAACGCGTTGTTAGTATCACGAAGATGTGCAGCGTTTTTAATCGTAATTCGTTTGAACGTTAGGTAGTTTTAATATTTACAAATGTGGCAATTTAATTTGCCACTCGTCACTTAATCGTTGACAAAAAAAGCGTGGCATTTTTATTTACGACAATTTCAATTCCCAACATATCCTCCTTTTCTCACCTAATGGGCTACTACTCACCTTACCTAGTGTATTATGCCCGGCAACCCACAATGGAGCAGCGTGGTAGGTTTTAGCTCCAAAGCACTCTGTTCTATGAAAGAAGGCCTTTTCTGCTGCTGCTCTTTACTTTCCAATTATATTTTCCTTCGTATAACTTTCCAATTACCGCAATGTACATTACCAGTTTTTGTAAGATAAACTGGTTATAATGAGTAATCCTTAAAAGATAGATACATACTATGAAAGAGTTTTTCTAGATATATAAAACAGGAATTATTCTACTATATATTGTTTTGTTATATCTTCAAGGATTGAGACGCCACTTGAGACAATTATCATTATAGTTCAATCAATATACACAATACATAAACAAATTATATACATAAACCTTGCTCAAGAATTATTCTGTCTATTGGTGATCTTTTACAACATACTAGCTATGCACCGCGGTTTCACCCACGTAGAAACCGATCATGGTAGTGGAAAGTCTTATTGAGTCGGAATATAGATTTATTACTAACATTAATGTTAGTAATAAACTATGGGCCTCATGCGGAAGCTCAGAGTCACTCAGCGTGCGATGGACAGGGCTATGCTCGGAGTTTCTCTACGTGATCGAATCAGAAATGAAGAGATCCGTAGTAGAACCAGAGTCACCGACATAGTCCTACGAATCGCGAACCTGAAGTGGCAATGGGCGGGGCACATAGTCCGAAGGACCGATGGACGTTGGGGGCCGAAGGTGCTGGAGTGGCACCGGACGGCGCAGTGTAGGAAGACCCCCCACAAGGTGGACCAACGTCATAAAGAGGGTCGCCGGTAGCCGCTGGAGCCAGGCGGCGCAAGATCGGGCCTTGTGGACGTCGTTACGTGAGACCTATGTCCAGCAGTGGGCGTCCATCGGTTGAAGCGACGGCGACGACGACGACTAACATTAAAGTTTTATTTCACTTAGTTTTTCATCACCAATCGACTGATATACAAATATGTGTACTGAACATTCCAGAAGAACTGTGCTAATAAATAAAACCAGTCATTCTGGAATACATAAAGTCTTTTCTATCTATATGTGTGTATGATGACATGTGAATTAAATGGTACAGATTATAGATTGACATTTTTTAATTCGTTGTATCTTTTGAATTTTAATCATTTAAAAGGTATTTAACAGGTATTGACACTGTCTTTACTAAATAATTATAAAATTACTACATTTAATACGATAAAGATTAATAATAAGGTTTCATTCTAGTCGGCACTTTTATTCACTTTTAAAACGTAAAATAGTAGTTATAGTGGCATAACTACAGTAGTTGGACAAATAGTATCCTGGACTTTTTTGTAGATATGAATACGTTCTATAATATTGTAGAACATTTTTTTGTTCCATCTTCTATAGTTTTAGCAGTGCACGCGATGACTAATTTTTCATAACCCGAGTTACATTAATGCATTTAAATTACGAATCCCTATATTTTTTGAGAAAGTAATATAGTTTATGTCACTCAGTGAAAATGCAGCTTTCTAATAGTAAAAACATTTTTGTAATCGGTCCAGTAGTTATTGTGTGAAAACGTTACAAACATATATACATACGTACAAGAACACAAATGTTTGCCTTTGTAATATTAGTTTATATAAAAATTGAATGAAGCTTCAAATATTTGTCCAACGAGTGAAATTCCATCCTGAAAAGATATTATAATTCAGGGCACAAAATATCTTGATGATTCAGTGTCGTGTTGAATGCGAGTGAACTGCTGACCACTCGTTAACCTGTTTGCACAAAGAGGGAGAGTAGGGTCAGCTTGACGTTTGCCTGATGAACCTGGCACGTCTGTTTGTTTGTTTAATCTCTTTAATGTACACACGATATACAAGAACAATGATTGTTTATTGTCTGTCAAAAACATCGCTGCTTTTGATAAATATTTACAAAATCTACAATTTTTGTTAAAGACACAGTAGAATTTTACAATATGCTGTTGTTTGTTGATTGCAGAGAACTACACTTCCATTTTTTAGAGTCGCTCACTAATTTTTGGGTTAAGTAATACTTTTCTCAGATTCTTCATTAGTTTTAATGACTTAAAACACAACACTAACGATGATACAGTCTAACAACTGTCAATAGGCGAATGTTCCTTCATTATCCTGTGCTCATTTCCTATACCAAACGCCCCACTCAAAAAATAAGTACACCAATCACAGTCGTCGTGAATATGACGACAAATCAGGAGTTTTGATTTAATTTGAGAATTTCCGTAATAGCTTTAAACCGAATGTAGCACATGTAAACGTTTTACGGATATAATAACAAAGACCTCAGCATAATAAACAAATATATTAATTTAATAGCAATCCACAACTAAAATAATAATGATCGGTAACACATTGTTAGAAACCGTATAAGTAGTAACATAAAAATAATATTGTCCTTTTTAAGGCTCCAAATTTTATTTTATTTGGTTCAGAAGTTTTGCCGTGAAAGCCTGAAATGCAGACGGAGTTACTTTCGCATCTATAATACAAATAAGGATTTTTTTTTACAATTTTGAGGTTAAAACTTTTCCAAAAATTGAAAGTCAAATTCATTTTTATCCAATTAACTGTCTATAAATGTAATTTTAAGCCTAGCTTTAATATTGACAGTATTTTTATTCCTTTTAATCTTTTTTCCCCATTAAAAAGTAGCCTAAGACCTTTCTCAGGCTTTAAACTATCTGTGTACCAAAATTCATTTAAATCGGTTCAGTAGTTTTGTCTTGAAAGCGTGACAGACAAACAAAGTTCCTTTCGAATTTACAATATTAGTAAGGATTGTTGTTAAAACTTTTACAAAAATTGAATGTCAAATTCATTTATATCATATTAACTATCTATAAATGTAATTTCAAGCACGTAGCTCTAATATTAACGTTAATTTTATCTCTCATAACTCTATTTTAACATTTAAAAGTAACCTAAATCCTTTCTCAGGCTTTAGTCAATCTGTATACCAAATTTCATTTATATCTGTTCAGTAGTTTTGTCGTGAAAGCATGACAGACATACAGAGTTACTTTTGTATATAATATTAATTAGTACTATTATTTTACATACTTGTGGGTAAAACTTTGAATGTCATATTCTTTTATATTAAATTAACTGTCTAAAATTTAATTTCAAGCGCCTACCTCTAATATAGACAGTGTTTTTATCCCTCGTTACTCTTTTATCACATTGAAATGTAGCCTAAGTCCTAGGTCAGGCTTTAAACTATCTGTGTACCTAAAATCATTTAATTTGATTCAGTAGTTTTGCCGTCAAAGCATGATAACCATACAGAGTTACTTTCGCATTTATAATAGTAATGAGTATTGTTATTTTACATACTTGATGGTAAAACTTTGAAGGACAAATTCATTTTTATCGAACTAACTGTCTAAAAATTTAATTTCAAACTTCCAGCTCTAATATTGACAGTATATTTGTCCCTTTTAACCCTTTTTTCGCATTGAAAATTAACCTAAGTACTGTCTCAAGCCTTAGGCTATCTGTGTACCAAATCTCATTTAAATCGCGTCAGTAGTTTTGACGTCAAAGCACGACAGATTTACTTTTGTATTTATAACTTTAAAGTAAAGATTGTCACACTAAAGTTAATAAACAAATCATGTTTATAATACAAATATTTTCTAGACATACAGATTTTTTTTAATATTTACATTTTAAAGGGGGAAAAGGTGGGGGGATTTAAAAGCAAAGTGAAAGAAAATGCTTCATCAGTAAAGGCGACCTAGTTTTTATTCCCTTCTACTGACCTTTGCCCTCGAGAAAGTGATAACGAGCTTGGATCGTATCACTACAGAATGCCACATACTTTTGTTTAGATTAAAAACTACCTTCAATATGCAATTTTATATTCATCATTTAAAATTGCATGTTAAAGGTAGTTTATCTATAAAACTGATTTCATCGTATTCCTATAAACTCCGTGGGTGTATTTACATCTTTATGGTTCTTCATTACGAGATATTATGTTGTTGCAGTGTAATATACTATTTTTTACAAATGGCATTAATAACTTCTCCCTGATTACGAACGACTAATAAAGACGCCGTGCGAGGTCGTAACAAGCGAGTTAAAAGTATTTTTCCAAACCATACATACAATATTTTATAGCAATCCGCCTCAGAGTTTGTCTGTCTGTTTGTACAAAATAAACTCAAAATTATTTGTTAGACTGTAGATAGTTGGGTACTGGAATATTTAGATATTGAGTAATATAGTGGCAAAACTTAAAAATAACAAAAACAAACATTCATACATACATAGTCACGCCTTAATCCCATAGGGGTAGGCAGAGACCACGATCTTCCACTTGGCACGATTTTTGCATCTTCTTCGCTTCTTTCATTCACATTAAACCTTTCATACAGATTCGTCGGTTTCTCTACTTGCCCAAATCTAAGCATACCTTTCTCAATTTTAGTCACTAGATCTTCTTTTATCCCACTACGTTCCCTTATCACACTATTTAATTGACAAAGTAATTATCACTCAGATTCAATCGACTCATACTTTTCAACGCTCTCATCCCTACCGCATTTATTTTACTTTTGTGATTCTTCTGCCATACCCAACTTTCACTACCATACATAAGTGCTGGCCCCAACACTCCAGCATGCACAGTCAGTCTGGCCCTTTGAGACACCATCAGGCTATTCATAAAGGCGTGCAAAGATTAGTTTTAGGTTATATTGACTGTCGAGAGCCTTTTACACCTCTCGACAACTTAGATTAGCTATAGGATATATTGACTGTCGAGAGCCTTTTACACCTCTCGACAACTTAGATTAATTAGATATAAGGCGACCTAGTCAGACTAGCATAGAATAAATATTATAAGTTAAATTATTATAGCAGATAAGAATTGTGACTAGTGACTGTCGGAGGCCTTTACACCTCCGACAAAAAACTCTAGAGATACTAGGGAAGACGTCAACCAAACTGTGATACAAGTACACTCCCCATTGCACAAACACCAACGAGGGTGACAATATACACCACCCTCCAAATCACAACAACAAACACTGCACAAACACACCTCACACAAACACACACACAGACGCCTTCCCCATTGACAAAGCTTGTCCCCCCATATAACTACCCTCTCTTAGACAACCATGCAGCGACCACTAGCAGACTCACAAAAGCCCCGCACGAGTGGAGGCAAAAGAAGAAGCATGGAGGCTACAACAAAAAGTCGCGCGGAGATGTCGACCGACATGCCCAGAGACGAGGCGGTACAACTTTTCGAACAAGTCAAGGTCCAACTGGACATGTCGGGCAACATCCGCAGCACTATTAAAACCGGCATACAAAGAGATGTCGCTGCACTAACAGACATAGTGCAGCGACTTCATGAAAGAGCCTCAGAAAGGGTAAAAGTGGACATGACAGACATTGCGAGAACAATAAGAGAGGAGTTAGGGATAAATCAAATCTATGAACGCTTAGACAAAAGCGACGAAAAGTTAGCAGCAGGCATAGGAGCAGGCTTGAAAGTAGTGATACAAAACATGAGCAAACAGATCGGAATAGAATATGCTAAGCTGATGGAACAAATGCCAACCGAGGATAAAATAGAAGGGAAACTTGAAGAGATAGAGGAGAAAATAGAAAAGTTTGAGGAGAAACTAAATCAGGCAACGGAGCGAATTCAGAGCGCACAAGGCACCAGTGCACAAGTCCTGACACATAAAGAGAACGGACAGGGAACGAAACCGGGGAATAATTTTAGGACACCAAAGGTGAGGAACTTGCTGGTGGCGTCTGACGTCCAGACGGACACCAGCGAGGAACTCATCTCCAAAATTAAAAAAACAATAAACCCGAAGGACACGGGCTTTAAAATCGACACACTGAGGAAGGTCAAGGATCAGAAAGTCCTTATCGGGACGTCAAACGAGGATGACCTTGACCAAATCAAGAAAAGGTTGAAAGACCGAAACCTCAGTGTGGAGATAAAGGAGAACAAGGACCCTCTAATAATATTGAAAAATGTCCTAAAAGAGACAACTGATGAAGATGTAATTCACTGCCTCAAGAGCCAAAATGCTCACATACTGGGGGAGATACCAGCTAGCGACTACAGGGCCAGCGTGCGGTACAGGAGGAAGGCGAAAAACCCGCACGAAGACCACGTGGTCCTGCAGGTCTCCCCCCTGGTGTGGAGAGCGGCGACGGAGAGCGGTAAACTATATATGGATATGCAGAGGGTCCATGTCTCGGATCAAAGCC